>CM038523.1:330030-500637 GCA_021498465.1 Hylobates pileatus | reverse complement strand
CAGGTGTACTGGGCTGCTTTGGGGCAGAGTCCAACAAAAAGCATCAATAGCAGCAGGTGGCTTTTACGAGGCCTCTGTGGTTGGCAGCCTCTTTCTGGGTGGCGGCACGGGCGTTAATTGGAACCCACAGATGGAGAGACTTCTGGGGCCTCAGAAGCTCTGTAAGTGAACCCAGGCACCATACAACCCCACGCAGTCTCAGAATAGCTGTTCTGACAATTCCTGGAATGTGGATCAGGTATAATTTCTTCTCCAGCTGTTCCCACCGCCTCCCATGAAATCCAGACCCCTCTGCATGGCTGAAGGCCCAGAAAACTGGAAAGAAGCTTTCTGAGAAACTGCTTTGTGATGCGTACATTCATCTCTGAGAATTAAGCCTTTCTTTTCATTCAGCATTTTGGAAACACCATTTTGCAGAATCTGCGAAGGGATATTTTGGAGCACAGTGAGACCTATGGTGAAATACAAAACATCTTCAGATAAAAACTAGAAAGAAGCTTTCTGAGAGACTGCTTGTGATGTGTGCATTCATCTCACACTGTTAACCTATTTTTAACTCAGCAGTTTGGAAGCACTGTTTTTGTGCATGCTGCGAATGGATATTTTGGAGCTCATTAAGACCAATGGCAAAAAATCAAATATCCCAGTATGAAAACTAGAAGGAAGCCATCTGAGAAATCACTCTGTGATGTGTGCATTTATCTCACAGAGTTAAAACTTTCTTTTCATTCAGCAGGTTGGAAACGCAGTTTTTGTCCATTCTCCAAATGGACATTTGGGAGCTCATTGAGGCCAGTGGTAAAAAAGCAATTATCCCAGGATTAAAACTACAAGGAAGCTATCTAAGGCACCACTTTGCAATGTGTGCATTCATCTCACAGAGTTAAAACTTTTGTTTAATTCAGCAGTTTAGAAACACTCTTTTTGTCCATTCTGCAAATGCACAATTGGCAGCTCATTCAGGAAATTGGCAAAAAAGTGAATATACCAGGAAAAAACCAGAAGGAAGCTATGTAAGAAACCATTGTGTGATATGGGCATTCACCTCACAGAGATAAAATTCTTTTTTTCATTCAGCACATTGGAAACACTGTTTTTGTAGAATCTATGCAGAGATATTTGGGAGTGCATTGAGGCCTCTGGTGAAAAAAGAAATAACTTCATTTTACAGCTAAAAACAAGCTTTCTGAGAAACTTCTTTGTGATGTTAGCATTCATCTCACAGAGTTAAACCTTTCCTTTTATTCTGCAGATTGGAAACACTGTTTGTGTCCATTCTGTGAATGGACATTTGGGAGCTAATTGAGGCCTATGGTGAAAAAGTGAATAACCCAGTATAAAAACTAGAAGGAGGCTCTCTGAGAAACTGCTTTATGATGGGTGTCTTCTTCTTGCAGAGTTAAACCTTTCTTTTCATTCAGCAGTTTGGAAACACTGTTACTGTAGAATCTATGAAGGGATATTTGGGAGCACATTGAGGCCTATGGTGAAAAGAGAAACATTTTCAGATAAAAACGAAAAAGAAGCTTTCTGAGAAACTGCTTTGTTTTGTGTGCATTCATCCTACAGACTTAAATATTTTTTTTGATTCAGCAGTTTGGAAACTCTGTTTTTGTCCATTCTGTGATTGGACTTTTGGGAGCTCATTGAGGCCATTGGCAAAAAAGCAAATATTGCAGGATGAAAACTAGAAGGAAGCTATCTGGGAAACCAATTTGAGATGTGTGCATTCATCTCACAGAGTTAAACCTTTGTTTACATTCAGCAGTTTGGAACAAATGTTTTTGTAGAATCTGTGAAGGGATATTTGGGAAATATTGAGGTCTATGGTAAAAAAGGAAACTTCTTCAGATAAAAACTAGAAAAGTTTCTGAGAAACTGCTTTGAGATGTGTGCATTCATATCAAAGAGTTAAAGCTTTCTTTGGATTCAACAGCTTGTAAAGACTGTTTTTGTCCATTCTGCAAAAGGACATTTGGGAGATCATTGAGGCTAATGGTGAGAAAGTGAATATCCTGGGATTAAAAATGGAAGGAAAGAATCTGAGAAACTTTTTGTGTGTGCATTCATCTCATGGATTTAATCCTTTCTTTTGGTTCAGCAGTTTGGAAACACTGTTTTTGTAGAATCCAGGAAGGGATATTTGGGAGTGCTTTGAGGCCTATGGTGGATAAGGAAACAACTTCAGATAAAAACAAGAAAGAAGCTTTCTGAGAAATTGTTTTGTGATGTATGCATTCATTTCACTGATTGAAACATTAATTTGGATTCAGCAGTTTGGAAACGTTTTTGTATTCTGTGAATGGACATTTGGGAGCTCATTGAGGCCATGGGTGAAAAAGAAATATCTTCAGAGAAATACTGGAAAGAAGCTTTCTGAGAAACTGCTTTGTGATGTGTACAATCATCTCACAGAGTTAAACCACTGTTTGATGGAGCAGTTTGGAAACACTGTTTTTGTAGAATCTGTGAATGATATTTGGAGCTCATTGAGGCCTATGGTGAAAAGGAAATATCTTCAGATAAAACTGAAAGAATGTTTCTGAGAGACTGCTTTGCGATGTGTGCATTCAGCTCACAGAGTTAAAACTTTCTTTGGATTCAGCAGTTGGGAAACACTGTTTTTGTCCATTCTGTGAATGGACATTTGGGAGCTCAATGAGTCCAGTGGTGAAAATTCAAATATCCCAGGATGAAAATTAGAAGGAAGCTGTCTGATAAACGGTTTTGTGAAGTGTGCATTCATCTCACAGAGTTAATCATTTCTTTCATTTCATTCAGCAGTTTGCAAATACTGTTTTTGTAGGATCTGTGAATGGATATTTGGTATTGCATTGAAGCCTATGGTGAAAAGGGAAATAATATAAACCTCGAAAAAATGTTTCTGAGAAACTGCTTTGTGATGTTTGCATTCATCTCACACAGTTAAAACTTTCTCTGGATTCAGCAGTTTGGAAATACTGTTTTTGTCTATTCTGCAAATGGACATTTGGGAGTTCATTGAGGCCAAAGGCGAAAGAGCAACTGTCCCAGGATAAAAACTAGAAGGAAACTCTGTGTAACAGCCTTCTAATGTGTGCATTCATCTCACATAGTAACACATTTCTTTCATTCAGCCGTTTGGAAACACTTTTTTTGTAGAATCTGCAAAGGGATATTTGGGAGTGCATTTAGGCTTATGGTGAAAAAGGAAAAAAACATTCAGATAAAAACTAAAATGAAGCTTTCTTAGAAACTGCTTTATGATGTGTGCATTCATCTCAGAGAGTTAAACCTTTCTTTGGATTCAGCAGTTTGGGAACACTGTTTTTGTCCATTCTGCAAATGGACATTTGGGATCTCATTGAGGCCAATGTTGAAAAAGTGAATATCTCAGGATAAAAACTTGAAGGAAGCTATCTGAGAAACAGCTATGCGATGTGTGCTTTCATCTCACAGAGTTAAACCTTTATTTTCATTTAGCAGTTTTGAAACACTGTTTTGTAGAATCTGCAAGGGGATACTTGGGAGTGCATTGGGGTCTGTGGTGAAAAGGGAAACAACTTCAGATAAAAACTCGAAAGAAGCTTTGTGGGAAACTGCTTTTTGTTGTGTGCATTTGTCTCACAGAGTTAAACCTTTCTTTTGACTCAGCAGTTTTGAATAACTGTTTTTGTCTATTCTGTGAATGGACATTTGGAAGCTCATTGAGGCCAATGGCGAAAAACCTCATATCCCTAAAATAAAAAGTAGAAGGGAGCTCTCTGAGAAACCACTTTGTGATGTGTGCATTCATCTTGCAGAATTATACCTTTCTTTTCATTCCTCAGTTTGGAAACACTGTTTTTGTAGAACGTGTGAAGGGATATTTTGGAGAGCTTTGAGGCCTGTGTTGAAAAAGGAAACATCTGCAGATAAAAACTAAACACTTCTTTGGATTCAGCAGTTTGGAAATACTCTTTTGGCCATTCTGTGACCAGACATTTGGAAGCTCATTGAGGCCAATGGCGAAAAACCTCATATCCCTAAAATAAAAAGTAGAAGGGAGCTCTCTGAGAAACCACTTTGTGATGTGTGCATTCATCTTGCAGAATTATACCTTTCTTTTCATTCCTCAGTTTGGAAACACTGTTTTTGTAGAACGTGTGAAGGGATATTTTGGAGAGCTTTGAGGCCTGTGTTGAAAAAGGAAACATCTGCAGATAAAAACTAAACACTTCTTTGGATTCAGCAGTTTGGAAATACAGTTTTTTTCCATTCTGCAAATGGACATTTGGGAGCTCTTTGAGGTTAATGTGGAAAAAGGGAATATCCCAGAATAAAAAGAAGAAGCAAACTATCTAAGAAATCACTTTAAGGTGTGTGCAATCATCTCACAGAGGTAAACCTTTGTTTTCTTTCAGCAGTTTGGAAACAACATTTTTGTGAAATCTTTGAAGGGATACTTGGGAAACATAGAGGCTATGTTGAAAAAGGAAACTTCTTCAGATAAAAACTAGAAAGAATCTTTCTGAGAAACTGCATTATTATGTGTGCATTCCTCCCACAGAGTTAAACATTTCTTTGGATTCAGCAGTTTGGAAACACTGTTTTTGTCCATTCTTCAGATGGACATTTGGGAGATCATTGAGGGCAATGGCATAAAAGAGAACATCCTGTGATAAAAACTAGAAGGAAGCTATCTGAGAAATGACATCGTGATGTGAGCATTCAACCCACAGAGTTTAACCTCTCCTTTAATTCAGCAGTTTGGGAACACTGTTTCTGTAGAATCTGAGAATGGATATTGGGAGTGCATTGAGGCCTCCAGTGAAAAAGGAAACATCTTCAGATAAAACCTAGAAAGATGCATTTGGAGAAACGCTTTGTGATCTGTGCATTCATCTCCCGGAGTTAAAAGTTTCTTTGGATTCAGCAGTTTGGAAACAGTTTTTTTCCATCCTGCGAGTGGATATTTGGGAGCTCACTGAAGCCAGGGATGAAAAAATGAATATCCCAGGATAAAAGAAGAAGAAAGTTGTCTGAGAAACAGCTTTGTGATGTGTGCATTCACCTCGCAGAGTTAAAACTTTCTTTTCATTCAGTAGTTTGGAAATGCTGTTTTTATAGAATCTGTGAAGGGATATTTGGGACCACATTGAAGCCTATGGTGAAAAAGGAAATATCTTCACATAAAAACTCAAAAGATTTCTGAGAAACTGCTTTGTGATGTTCGCATTCATCTCACAGAATTAAACCTTTCTTTGGATTCAGCAGTTTGGAAACTATTTTTGTCCATTCTGTGAATGGAAACTTGGGAGCATATTGAGGCCAATTGCAAAATATCAAATATCCCAGGAAAAAAACTAGATGGAAGCTCTCCAAGGAATGGCTTTGTGATGAGTGCATTCATCTCACAGAGTTAAACCTTTCTTTCATTCAGTAGTTTGGAAACAGTTTTTGTAGGGTCTGTGAAGGGATATTTGGGAGCACATTGAGTCCCATGGTGAAAAAGGAAATATTTTCATGTAAAAACTCAATAGAAACTTTCTAAGAAACTGCTTTGTGATGTGTGCCTTCATCTCACACAGTCAAACCTTTCTTTCAATTCAACAGTGTGGAAACACTGTTTTTGTCCATTATGCAAAATGTGCATTGGAAACTCTTTGAGGCCAAGGGCGAAAAAGCTAATTATTGGCCAGGTGTGGTGGCTCACGCTTGTAATCCCAGCACTTTGGGAGGCCGGGGCAGGCGGATCATGAGGTCAGGAGATCAAGACCATGGTGAAACCCCATCTCTACTAAAAATACAAAAAAGAAAAATTAGCTGGGTGTGGTGGTGGGCACCTGTAGTCCCAGCTACTTGGAGAGGCTGAGGCAGGAGAATGGCATGAACCCAGGAGCCAGAGCTTGCAGTGAGCCGAGATTGTGCCACTGCACTACAGCCTGGGTGACAGAGTGAGACTCCGTCTCAAAAAAAAAAACAACAAAACTAATTATCAAGGATAAAAACTAGATGTAAGATCTCTGCGTAACATCTTTGATGTGTGCCTTCATCTCATAGAGAGAAACTTTTTTTCATTCAGCAGTTTGGAGACACCATTTTTGTGGAATCTGTGGAGGGATATTTGGGAGTGCATTGCTGGTTATGGTGAAAAGAAATGATCTTCAGATAAAAACTAGCATGAATCTTTCTAAGAAACTGTTTAGTGATGTGTGCATTCATCTCACAGAGTTAAAACTTTCTTTGGATTCAGTACTTTGGAAACACTGTTTTTGTCCATTCTGCGAATGGACATTTGGGAGCACATTGAGGACAATGGGGAAAAAGAGAATATCCTAGGATAAAAACTAGAAGGAAGCTACCTGAGATGCCACTTTAAGATGTGTGCTGTCATCTCACAAAGTGAAACCTTTGTTTTCATTCAGCAGTTTGGAAACACTGTTTTTGTAGAATCTGCAAAGGGATATGTGGGAGCACATTAAGGTCTCTGGTGAAAAAGGAAACATGTTCAGATAAAAACTAGAAAGAACTTTCTGAGAAACTGCTTTGTCATGTGTGCATTTGTCTCAGAGAGTTAAAACTTTCTTTGGAATCAGCAGTTTGGAAACGCTGTTTTTCTGAATTCTGTGAATGGACATATGGGAGCTAATGGAGGCCAAAGGCGAAAAAGATAATATTCCAGGATAAAAACTAGAAGGAAGCTATGTGAGAAATCACTTTCAGAGGTGTACAGTCATCTCACAGAGTCAAGCCTTTGTTTTCATTCATCATTTTGGGAACACTGTTTTTGTAGGATCTGCAATGGGATATTTGGGAGCACTCTGAGGCCCACAGTGAAAAAGAAAACACCTTCACAAAAAACAAGAAAGAAGCTTTCTGACAAACTGCTTCATGATGTGTGCATTCATCTCACAGAGTTCAACCATTCTTTGCATTCAGCAGTTTGGAAACACTGTTTTTCTCCATTCAGCAAATGGACTTTTGGGAGCTCATTGAGGTCAATGGAGAAAAAGCGAATATACCAGGATAAAAACTAGAAGGAAGCTATCTTAGGAACAACTTTGTGATGTGTGCCTTCATCTCTGAGAGTTATGCCATTATTTTCATTCAGCAGATTGGGAACACTGTTTTAGTAGAATCAGAGAAGGGATATTTGGGAGCGTATTGAGGTCTATTGTGAAAAAGGAAATATCTTCACATAAAAACAGGAAAGAAGCTTTTTAAGAAACTGATTTGTAATGTGTGCATTCATCTCACAGAGAAAAACATTTTTATTGATTCAGAAATTTGGATACCTGTTTTTGTTCATTTTGTGAATGGACATTTTGGAGTTCATTGAGGCCAATAGCAACAAGGAAATATCCCTGGTGAAAAATTGAAGGAAGCTATCTGAGAAACCGCTTTCTGCTGTGTGCATTCATCTCATTGATTTAATATTTTCTTTTCATTCAGCAGTTTGGAAACACTGTTTTGGTAGAATCTGCCAAGGGATATTTTGGAGAACATTGAGGCCTATGGTGAAAAAGGAAACATCTTCAGATAAAAGGAATAAAGAAACTTTCTGAGAAACTGCTTTGTGATGTTTGCATTCATCACACACAGTTAAACTTTTCTTTTGATTCAGCAGTTTGGATACACTTTTTTTTCCATTCTGCGAATGGACATTTAAGAGCTCATTGAGTCCAATAGTGAAAAAGTGAATATCCCAGGATAAAAACAAGTAGGATGCTGTCTGAGAAACAGCTTTGTGATGTGTGCATTCATCTCAGAGAGTTAAACCTTTCTTTTCATTCAGCAGCTTGAAAACACCATTTTGTAGAATGTGTGAATGGATATTTTGGAGTGTATTGATGCCTACAGTGAAGAAGGAAACATCTTCACATAAAAACAAGGAAGAAGATATCAGAGAAACAAGTTTCTAATGGGTGCATTCAATTCACAGAGTTAAATCTTTCTTTTCTCTCAGCAGTTCAGATACACTGTTTTCGTACAATTGGTGAAGGGATATTTGGGAGCACATTTTGGCCTATAGTGAAAAAGGAATCATCTTCGATAAAAACAAGAATGAAGCTTTCTAAAAAAATACTTTGTGATGTGTTCATTCATCTCACAGAGCAAAACATGTCTTTGGATTCAGCAATTCTATAACACTGTTTTTTTCCATTGTGTGAATGGTATTTGGGAGCTCACTGAGGCCAATGTCAAAAAAGCAAATATCCCAGGATAAAATCTAGAAAGAAGCTATCTGAGAAACCATGTTGTAATGTGTGCACTCTTCTCACAGAGTTAAACCTTTATTTTCTTTCAGCAGCTTGGAAACACTGTTTTTGTATTATCTGCAAAGGGATATTTGGGAGAGTATTGAGGCCTATGGTGAAAAATGAAACATCTTCAGATAAAAACAAGAGAGAAGTTTTCTGTGAAACTCCTTTGTGTTATGTGTATTCACTTCATAGAGTTAAACCTTTCCTTGGGTTCAGAAATCTGGAAGCACTGTTTTTGTCCATTCCTTGAATGAACATTTAGGACCTCACTTAGGCCAATGGCAAACAATAAAATATCTCAGTATAAAAACTGGAAGAAAGGTATCTGAGAAAATGCCGGTGATGTGTGCATCCATCTTTCAGATCTAAATATTTGTTTTCATTCAGCAGTTTAGAAACACTCTTTTGTAGAATCTGTGCAGGGATATGTGGGAGCGCATTGAGGCCTATGGTGTAAAAGGAAATCCCTTCAGATAAAAACTAGAAAGAAGTTTTCTTAGAAACTGCTTTGTGATGTGTACATTTATCTCACAGAGATAAACTTTTCTTTGGATTCAGCAGTTTGGAAACACTGTTTTTGTCCATTACGTGAATGGATATTTGGAAGCTCATTGAGGCCAATGGTGAAAAAGCAAATTCCACAGGATAAAAAGTAGAAAGAATCTATCTCAGAAACTGCTTTGTGATGTGTGTATTCATCTCGCTGAGTTAAACCTTTCTTTTCATGCAGCAGTTTGGAAATACTGTTCTTGTAGAATCTGCAAAGGGATATTTGGGAGCACTTTGATGCCTATGGCGAATAAGGAAACATGTTCAGATAAAAACTAGAAAGAAGCTTTCTGAGAAATTGCTTTGTGATGTGTGCTTTCGTCTCACAGACCTAAACATTTCTTTGGATTCAGCAGTTTGGAAACATTGTTTTTGTCCATTCTGCAAATGAACATTTGAGAGCTCATTGAGGTCAATGGCAAAAAAGCGAATATACCAGGATAAAAACCAGAAGGAAGCTTATCTGAGAAATGCTTTGTGATGTGTTCATTCATCTCACAGAGTTAACCTTTCTCTTGATTCAGCAGTTTGGAAACACTGTTTTTGTAGAGTTTGTGAAGGGATATTTGGGAGTGCATTGAGGCCTGTGGTGAAAAAGAAAGTATCTTCACAGAAAATCTGGAAAGAAGCTTTATGAGAAACGACTTGGTGATGTGTGCATTCATCTCGCAGAGTTAAATCTTTCCTTCATTCATCAGTTTGGAAACACTGTTTTTGTGGAATTCCTGAAGAGATATTTGGGAGTGCATTGAGGCTTATGGAGAAAAAGGAAAAATCTTCAGATAAAAACAAGAGAGAAGTTTTCTGAAACTCCTTTGTGTTATGTGTATTCACTTCATAGAGTTAAACCTTTCCTTGGGTTCAGAAATCTGGAAGCACTGTTTTGTCCATTCCTTGAATGACATTTGGGAGGTCATTGAGGCCAATGGCAAAAACGCAAATATCCCAGGATAAAAACTAGAAGAAATTTATGTGAGAGACTGCTTTGTGATGCATGCATTCATTTTGCAAGGTTAAAAGTTTCTTCTTCTTCAGCAGTTTGGAAACATTGTTTTTGTAGAATAAGTGAAGGGATATTTAGGAGAGCATTGCAGACCATTGTGAAAAAGGGAACACCTTCAGATAAAAGCTAGAAAGACGCTTTCAGAGAAACTGCTTTGTGAAGTGTGCATTCATCTCACAGAGTTAAACGTTTCTTTGGATTCAGAACTTCACAAACACTGTTTTTGTCCATTCTGTGAATGGACATTTTGGAGCTCATTGAGGGCAAAGGCAAAAAATCAAATATGCCCAAATAAAAACTAGAAGGAAGCTATCTGAGAAACCGCTTTTTGATGTATCATTCATTTCATAGAGTTTAAACTTACTTTTCATTCAGCAGTTTGGAAATACTGTTCTTGTAGAATCTGCAAAGGGATATTTGGGAGCACTTTGATGCCTATGGCGAATAAGGAAACATGTTCAGATAAAAACTAGAAAGAAGCTTTCTGAGAAATTGCTTTGTGATGTGTGCTTTCGTCTCACAGACCTAAACATTTCTTTGGATTCAGCAGTTTGGAAACATTGTTTTTGTCCATTCTGCAAATGAACATTTGAGAGCTCATTGAGGTCAATGGCAAAAAAGCGAATATACCAGGATAAAAACCAGAAGGAAGCACTGTGAGAAAGAGCTTTGAGATGTGTGCATTCATCTCACAGAGTTAAACATTTCTTCATATTCAGCAGTTGGTAACACTACTTTTGTAGAATCTGCAAAGGGATAGTTGGGAATCCATTGAGGCCCATTGTATAAAAAAGCATATCTTCAGAAAAAAAACTACTTTGTGTTGTCTACATTCATCTCACAGACTTAAAACTTTCTTTTGATTTGGCAGTTTGGAAACGCTCTTTTGTCCATTCTGTGAGTGGACATTTGGGAGCTCAAAGAGGCCAATGGAATAAAAGTGAATATACCAGGATAAAAACCAGAAAGAAGCATTCTGAGAAACAGCTTTGAGATACGTGCATTCAATGCACAGTGTTAAACATTACAATTCATTCATCAGTGTGGAAACACTGTTTTTGTAGATTCTACAAAGGGATATTTGGGAGTGCATTGAGGCCTGTGGTGAAAAAGGAATCATCAGATAAAAATTAAAAAGAAGCTTTCTGAGAAACTGCTTTGTGATGTGTGCATTCATCTCAAAGAATTAAAACTTTCTTTGAATTCATCAGTTTAAAAATACTGTTTTTGTCCATTCTGTGAATGGATATTTGAGTGCTCTTTGAGGCCAATGGCAAATAAGTAAATATCCTAGGATAAAAACTAGAAACAAGCTCTTTCATAAACTACTTTGTGCTTAAAACTTTCTTTGGATTCTGCAGTTTGGAAACAGTATTTTTGTCCTTTCAGTGAAATGACATTTGGGAGATCATTGAGGCCAATTGTGAAAAAGTAAATATCCTCAGATAAAAGCTAGAAAGAAGCTATCTGGGAAACGGCCTTGTGATGTGTGAATTCAGCTCACAGAGTTAAAACTTTCTTTTCATTCAGCAGTGTGGAAACATGTTTTTGTAGATTCTGTGAGGGGATTTTTGGGAGTGAATTGAGGTCTGTGTTGAAAAAGGAAACATCTTCAGATAAAAACCAGTAAGAATCTTTCTGAGAAATTCTTTTATGGTGTGTGCATTCATCTCACAGAGTTAAAACTTTCTTTGGATTGAGCAGTTTGGAAACAATGTTTTTGTATATTCCACAAATGGACATTTGGGAACTCATTGGGGCCCATGGTGAAAAGGCGAATATCCAAGAATGAAAACTAGATGGATGCTATCTGAGAAACTGCCTTGTGATGTGTGTATTCTTCTCACAGAGTTAAACCTTTCTTTTCATTCAGCTGTTTGGAAGCACTCTTTTTGTAGAATTTGAGAATGGAAATTTTGGAGCCCATTGAGGCCTATGATGAAAAAGGAAACATCTTCAGATAAAAACTAGGAAGAAGCTTTCTGAGAAACTGCTTTGACATGTGTGCATTCATCTCACAGAGTTAAACCTTTCTTTGGATTTAGCAGTTTCGGAAAGACTTTTTTTGTCCATTCTGTGAATGGGTACTTGGGAGCTCACTGAGGCCAAAGGTAAAAAAAAATATATACCAGGAAAAAAAGTAGAAGGAAGCTCTCTGAGGAACAGCTTTCTGATATTTGCATTCATCTTGCTAAGTTAAACTTTTCTTTTTATTCAACAGATTGGAAACACTGTTTTTGTAGAACCTGTGAAGGAATATTTAGGAGAACATTTAGGCCTATGGTGAAAAACGAAATGTCTTCAGATAAAAACCAGAAAGAAGCTTTCTGAGAAACTACAATGTGATGTGTGCATTCATCTTGCAGTTAAAAGTTTCTCTGGACGCTGCAGTTTGGAAACACAGTTTTGTGCTTTTGGCAAAATGACATATGGGAGATCATTGAGGCCAATTTTGACAAAGCAAATATCCCCAGATAAAAAGTAGAAAGAAGCTATCTGAGAAACAGCTTTCTGATGTGTGCATTCATCTCGCAGAGTTAAAACTTTCTTATCATTCAGCAGTATGGAAACACTGTTTTTGTAGAATCTGTGAATGGGTATTAAGTAGCGTACTGAGGCCTATGGTGAAAAAGGAAACATCTTCAGATAAAAAGAAGAAAGAAGATTTCTGAGAAACTGGTTTGGGATGTGTGATTTCATCTCACAGTTAAACCTTTCTTTGGATTCAACAGTTTCAAAACTATGTGTTTGTCCATTCTGCAAATGGACATTTGGGAGCTCATAGAGGCCAATGGCAAAAAAGTGAATATTCCAGGATAAAAACTAGAAAGAAACTATCTGAGAAACAACTTTGTGACCTGTGCATTCATCTTGCAGAGTTAAACATTTCTCTTCATTCAGCAGTTTGGAAACACTCTTTTTCTAGAAACTGCAAAGGTATATTTGGGAGCGCATTGAGGACTATTGTGAGAAAGGATACACCTTCAAATAAAAAAAAGAAAGAAGATTTCTGAGAAACTGCTTTGTGATGTGTATATTCATCTCACAGTTAAACAGTTGTTTGGATTCAGCAGTTTCAAAACACTGTTTTTATCCATTCTGTGAATAGACATTTGGGAGCTCATTGAGGCCAATGGTGAAACAGAAAATATCCAAGGATGAAAACTGGAAGGAAGCTCTCTGAAAACTGCTTTGTGATGTGTGCATTCACCTCACAGCTGTAAAACATTCTTTTCATTCAGCAATTTGGAAACACTATTTTTGTAGGATCTTCAAAGGGATATTTGGGAGTGCTATGAGGCCTATGCTGAAAAAGGAAACATCTTCAGATAAAAACTAGAAAGAAGCTTTCTGAGAAATTGCTTTGTGATGTGTGCACTCATCTCACAGAGATAAATTGTTCTTTCAATTCAGCAGTTTGTTAACACTGTTGTTCTGCAATCTGCGAATGGACACTTGGGATATCATTGATGTCAATAGCAAAAAAGCAAATATCTCAGCATAAAAACTAGAACAAAACTATCTGAGGAACCACTTTTTGATGAGTGCATTCATCTCGCAGAGATAAAACATGATTTCATTTAGCAGTTTCAAAACACTGTTTTTGTAGAATCTGTGAGGGGATGTTTGGGAGTGAATGAGGCCTATGACGAAAAAAGAAACATCTTCAAATAAAAACTGGAAAGAAGCTTTCTAAGAAACTGCTTTGTGATGTGTGCATTCATCTCACTGAGTTAAACCTTTCTTTGGATTCAGCAGTTTAGAAACTCTGTTTTTGTCCATTCTGTGAAAGTCCATTTGGGACTTCCTTGAGACCAATGACAAAAAAGTGAAAATCGGAGGATAAAAACTAGAAGGAAGCTGTCTGAGATGGCGCATTTTGATCTGTGCTTCATCTCACAGAGTTAAAACTTTCTTTTCATTCAGCAGCTTGGAAATACTGTTATGTAGAATCTGTGAAGGGATACATTTAATTAATGAAGCACTATAGCAAATTCTAAAAAGATCTAAGAGATTTATTTTCACTTTAATCGCTGTTATCATGGGCCTAATTAGAGTCAACACAATGGCCACCACTGCCAAAATGGCATTACACCAATCCATTCAAATGGCTCATTTTGTTAATGATTGGCAACCAAATTCCACCCAAATATGGAATTCTCAACAAGGCATTGATCAAAAATTAGCTAATCAAATTAATGATGTAAGACAGTCTGTTATTTGGCTTGGAGATTGGGTAGTGAGTCTTGAACATCGCATGCAAATGCAGTGTGATTGGAATACTTCAGATTTCTGTATCACCCTGCATTCCTATAAAAAGACTGATCATTCATGGGCAATGGTCAAATGACTCTGGGTAGGAAAGATAATTTATCATTGGACATAACTAAAAGAAACAAATATTTGAAGCCTCTCAAACTCACTTATCCATTGTGCCTGGAGCTGAGGCATTAGATCAGGTGGCAGAAAATATTTATGGACTAAAACCCATGAATTGGATTAAGTCTATTGTGGTTCCACTGTAGTAAATTTTAGAATTATGTTTCTCTGTTTAATCAGCTTGCTTTTAGTGTGCTGGACCAATCAAAGAATCCTGTGTCAAAATTGAGAGAATAAACAAGCGTGCATCACCATGGCACATTTCTATAAAAAGAAAGGGAAAGATGTTGTGGGAAGTTAGGGACCCTGAACAGGGGGACTGGCTGAAGCCATGGCAGAAGAACATAAATTGTGAAGATTTCGTGGACACTTATTAGTTCCCCCAAATTAATACTTTTATAATTTCTTATGCCTGTCTTTACTGCAATCTCTGAACATAAATTGCGAAGATTTCATGGACACTTATCACTTCCCCAATCAATACCCTTGTGATTTCCTATCCCTGTCTTTACTTTAATCTCTTATTCCTGTCAACTTCTTAAGCTGAGGAGGATGAATGTCACCTCAGGACACTGTGATGATTTCCTTAACTGCTCAAATTGTTTAAACAATATGAAATCTGGTCATCTTAAAACAGGATAACAGCAATGTTCAGGGAACAAGGGAGATAACCTTAAAGTCTGGCTGCCAGTTGGCTGGGTGGAACAGAGCCATATTTCTCTTCTTTCAAAAGCAGATAGGAGAAATAACACTTTATTCTTTTTCTCAGCAAGGAACATCCCTGAGGAAGACAATGCATCCCTAAGGGGTGGCCTTTAAAATGGCTATTTTAGGGACAGCTGTCTTTTAAGGTCATAGATAAGGGATGAAATAAGCCCCAGTCTCCATAGCACTCCCAGGCTTAGTAGGATGAGGAAATTCCCTCCTAATAAATTTTGGTAAGACCAGTTGTCTGATCTCAAACCCTGTCTCCTGATAAGATGTTATAAATGACAATGCATGCCCAAAACTTCATTAGCAATTTTAATTTAGCCCTGGTCCTGTGGACCTGTGGACCTGTGATCCATTCACCCTGACTCCATTTGCCTTGTGATATTTTATTACCTTGTGAAGCATGTAATCTCTGTGACCCAAACCCTATTCTTACACAACCTCTGCTTTTGAAAATCATTAATAAAAACTTGCTGGTTTTGCAGCTTGAGGGGCATCCCAGAACCTGCCAACATGTGATGTATCCCTGGGACACCAAGCTTTAAATTTACTCTCTTTTGCACTATTTCCCTTTATTTATGAGACTAGCCAAAACTTAAGGAAAATAGAAAAGGATATATGTGAATTATCAGGGTCAGGTTGTTCCGATAGATGTGTGCTTTCATCTTGCAGAGTTAAATGCTTCTTTTCATTCAGAAGTTTGGAAACGCTGTTTTTGTAGAATCTGTAAAGACATATTAGGGAGCTCTTTGAGGCCTATGATGAAAAAGGAAACATCTTCAGATAAAAACTAGAAAGAAGCTTTGTGAGAAACTACCTTGTGATGTGTGCATTCATCTCACACCAGTAAATATTTCTTTGGATTCAGCAGTTGGGAAACACGGTTATGTCCATTCTGTGAATGGACATTAGGGAGCTCCTTGAGGCCAATGGTGCAAAAGTGAATGCCCCAGGGTAAAAACTAGAAGGAAGCTACCTGAGAAACTGCTCTGTGATATGTGCATTCATCTCACAGAGTTAAACCTGTTTTTCCTTAAGCAGAGTGGAAACACTGTTTTTTGTCTATTCTGTGAAGAGACATTTCAGAGCTCATTGAGGCCAATGGCTTAAAAAGCAATTATCCCAGGATAAAAATGAGAAGGAAGTGATCTGAGAAACTGCTTTGTCATGTGTGCATTCATTTCACAGATTTAAAGTTTGCTTTTCACTCAGCAGTTTAGAAACACTGTTTTTGTAGAATCTGTGAAAAGATATTTGGGAGGGCATGCATTGAGGCCTAGGTGGAAAAAGGAAACATATTCAGATAAAAACTAGAAAGAAGCATTCAGAGAAACTACTTTGTGATGTGTGCCTTCATCTCACAGAAGTAAATCTTTCTTTGGATTCAGCAGTTTGGAAACACTGTTTTTCTCCATACTGTGAATGGACATTTAAGAGCTCATTGAGGCCAAGGGCGAAAAAACAAATATCCCAGGAGAAAAACTGGAAGGAAGCTATACAAGGAATATTTTGTGATGTGTGCATTCATCTTGCAGATTTAAATCTTTCTTTTCATTCAGTAGTTTGGAAACACTGTTTTTGTATAAATGGTGAGGGGATAGTTGGGAATGCATTGAGGCCTATGATGAAAAAGCAACTATCTATAGATAAAAGCTAGAAAGAATGCTTTTGAGAAATCGCTTTGTGATTTGTGAATTCATCACACAGGGTTAAGCATTTCTTTGGATTCTACAGTTTGGAAACACTGTTTTTGTTAATTCTGTGAGATGACATTTTTGAGCTCATTGAGACCAACGGCAAAAAAAGGAATATCACATGATAAAAACTAGAAGAAAGCTGTCTGAGAAAGTGCTTTGTGATGTGTGCATTCATATAGCAGAGTTAAACCTTTGTTTTCATTCAGCAGGTTGGAAACACTGTTTTTGTAGAAATTGTGCAGGGATATTTGGGAGTGCATTGAGGTCTATAGTGAAAAAGGAAACATCTTCAGATAAAAACTAGAAAGAAGTTTTCTGAGAAACTGCTTTGTCCTGTGTGCATTCACTTCACAGACTTAAACCTTTTTTGGATTCAGCTGTTTGGAGATACTGTTTTTGTCCATTTGTGAATGGACATTTGGGAGCTCATTGAGGCCAAAGGTGATAAAACGAATATCCGAGGATAAAACAAGAAGGAATATACCTGAGAAACTGCTTTGTGATGTGTGAATTCATCTCTCAGAGTTAAACATCTCTTTTCATGCAGCAGATTGGAAACACTGTTTTTATAGAATCTGCAAAGTGATATTGGGAATGATTCAGGCCTTGGGTGAAAAAGGAAATATCTTTGTATAAAAACTATAAAGAAGCTTTCTGATAAACTACTTTGTGATGTGTGCACTCATCTCACAGAGTTAAACATTACTTTTGATTCAGCAGTTTGGAATTTCTGTTTTTGTCCATTGTGCAAAGGGATATTTGGGAGCGCATTGAAGCCAATGTGAAAAAGGAAACATCTTCAGATAAAAACTAGAAATCAGCTATTTGAGAAATGACTTTGTGATTTGTGCATTCATCTCACAGAGTTAAACCGTTCTTTTGATTGATCAGTTTGAAAACACTCTTTTGTAAAATCTGAAGGGATATTTGGGAATGCATTGAGGACTACGGTGGAAAAGGAAACAACTTCAGATAAAAACTAGAAAGAAGCTTTCTGAAAAACTGCTTTCTTCTGTATGCATTCACCTCATGGAGCTAAAATTTTCTTTATATTCAGCAGTTTGGAAACACTGTTTTTGTCCATTCTGCAAATGGACATTTGGCACCTCCTTGAGGCCAAATGCGAAAAATCGAATATCCCAGGATAAAAACTTGAAAGAAGCTCTCTGGGAAACAGCTTTGTAATGTGTGCATTCATTTTGCAGACTTAAATCTTTCTTTTCATGCAGCAGTTTGGAAACACTGTTTTTGTCCATTCTGTGAATGGACATTTTGGAGCTCATTGGGACCTATCGTGAAGAAGGAAACACCTTCAGAGAGAAACTAGAAAGAAGCTCTCTGAGAATCTCTTTTCTGTTGTGTGCATTCATCTCACAGAATTAAACCTTTCTTTTGATTCAGCTGTTTGGAAACACTATGTTGTCCATTCTACAAATGGACATTTGGAAGCTCATTGAGGCCAATGGCAAAAAAGAAAATATCCCAGGATAACAACTAGAAGGAAACTCTCTGACAAACAACTTTGTGATGACTGCATTCATGTCGCAGAGTTAAAGCTTTCTTTTCATTCAGCAGTTTGGAAACACTATTTTTGTAGAATCTGCAAAGTGATATTTGGGAGTGCATTGAGGCCTATGGTGAAAAAGGAAACAACTTCAGATAAAAACTAGAAAGAAGCTTTCTGAGAAACTCCTTTGTGACATGTGCATTCATTTCACATTGTTAAAACTTTCTTTTCATTCAGCAGTTTGGAAACACTCTTTTTGTCAGTTCTGCCAATGGATATTTGGTAGCTCATTTAGGCCAATTGTGAAAGAGTGAATATCCCCTTATAAAAACTAAAAGGAAGCTATCTGAGAAACCGCATTGTGACATGTGCATTCATCTCACAGAGTTAAACCTTGCTTTTCACTCAGTTTTTTGGAAACACTGTTTTTGTAGAATCTATGAAGGGACATTTGAGAGCGCATAGAGGCTGTCATTGAAAAAGTAAACATCTTCAGATAAAAACTAGAAAGAATCTTTCTCAGAAACTGTTCTGTGATGTGTACATTCATCTCACAGAGTTAAACATTTCTTTGGATTCAGCAATTTGGAAAAACTCTTTTTGTCCATTCTGCAAAGGGATATTTGGGAGCCCATTTAGTCCTATGGTGAAAAAGTGAATATCCCAGGATTAAAAACTGGAATGAAACTATCTGAGAAACCACTTTGTGAAATGTGTGTTCATCTAACAGATTTAAACCCTTCTTTTCATTCAGCAGTTTGTAAACACTGTTTTTGTAGAATCTGTGAAGTGATATTTGGGAGCTCATGAGGCCAATTGTGAAAAAGTGAATATCCCAGGATAAAACCCAGAATGAAATTATCTGAGAAACCTCTTTGTGACATGTGCATTCATCTCACAGAGTTAAACCTTTCTTTCATTTAGCAGTTTGGAAACACTGTTTTTGTAGAATCTGCAAAGGTTTATGTGGGAGAACATTGAGGCCTATATTGCAAAAGGAAACTTCTCCAGGTAAAAATTACAAAGAAGCTTTCTGAGAAACTGGTTTGTGATATGCGCATTCATTTCAAAGGGTTTAACATTTCTTTTGATTCAGCAGTTTGGAAACACTCTTTTTGTCCATTCTGCAAGGGACATTGTAAGCTGTTTGAGGACTACGGGGAAAAAGTGAATATCCAAGAATAAAAACTAGTAGGAAGCTACCTGAGAAACTACTTTGTGATGTGGGCATTCATCTAGTAGAGTTAAACCTTTCTTTTCATTCAACAGTTTGAAAACACTCTTTTGTAAAATCTGTGAAGGGTTATTTGGGAATGCATTGAGGACTACGGTGGAAAAGGAAACAACTTCAGATAAAAACTAGAAAGAAGCTTTCTGAAAAACTTTGTGATGTGTGCATTCATCTCAAAGAGTTAAACCTTTCTTTTTTTCAGCAGTTTGGAAACACTGTATTTGTTCATTCTGTGAATGGACATTTGGAGCTCATTGAGGCCTATGGTGAAAAGGAAATATCTTCAGATAAAAACTAGAAGATTTCTGAGAAAACACTTTGTGATTTGTGTATTCACCTCATGGAGCTAAAATTTTCTTTATATTCAGCAGTTTGGAAACACTGTTTTTGTCCATTCTGCAAATGGACATTTGGCACCTCCTTGAGGCCAAATGCGAAAAATCGAATATCCCAGGATAAAAACTTGAAAGAAGCTCTCTGGGAAACAGCTTTGTGATGTGTGCATTCATTTTGCAGACTTAAATCTTTCCTTTCATGCAGCAGTTTGGAAACACTGTTTTTGTCCATTCTGTGAATGGACTTTTGGAGCTCATTGGGACTTATCATGAAGAAGGAAACACCTTCAGAGAGAAATTAGAAAGAAGCTCTCTGAGAATCTCTTTTCTGTTGTGTGCATTCATCTCACAGAATTCAACCTTTCTTTTGATTCAGCTGTTTGGAAACACTATGTTGTCCATTCCACAAATGGACATTTGGAAGCGCATTGAGGCCAATGGTCAACAAGGGAATGTCCCAGGATACCAACTATAAGGAAGCTATAGGATAAATTGTTTTGAGATGCATGCCTTCTTCTGGCAAAGTTAAAACTTTCTTTTCATTCAGCAGTTTGGAAACACTGTTTTTGTAGAATCTGCAAAAGGATATTTTGCAGCACTTCAAGATCTATGGTGAAAAAGGAAACATCTTCGGATAAAATTTAGAAGGAAGCTGTCTGAGAAACTGCTTTGTGTTGTGTGCATTCATCTCACAGACTTAAACTTTTCTTTTGATTCAGCATTTTGGAAACACTGGTTTTGTCCATTCTATAGTGGATGTTTGGGAGCTCATTAAGACCAGTGTCAAAAAAAAAATATCTTCAGATAAAAACTAGAAGGAAGCTATCTGAGAAACTGCTTCATGTTGAGTGCGTTCATCTCACAGACTTAAACCATTCTTTTCATTAAGCAGATTGGAAACTTTCCTTTTGTAAAATCTATGCAGGGATATTTGGGAGCGCATTGATATCTAAGGGAAAAAGAAAATAGCTTCAGATAAAAACTAGAAAGAAGCTTTCTGAGAAACTACTTTGTGATGTGTGCATTCATCTCAGAGAGTTAAACCTTTCTTTTGATTCAGCCATTTGAAACACTCTTTTTATCCACTATGCAAATGGATATTTGGGATCTCATTCAGGCCAATGGTGAAAATGAAAATATCCCAGGATAAAAACTAGAAGGATGCTATCTGATGAACATCTTTGTGATGTGTGCATTCATCTCACAGAGGTAAACTTTTCATTCAGCAGTTTGGAAATGCTGTTTTTGTAGAACATGCAAAGGGATATTTGGGAGTGCCTTGACCATATGGTGAAAAAGGAAATATCTTTGTATAAAAACTATAAAGAAGCTTTCTGATAAACTGCTTTGTGATGTGTGCACTCATCTCACAGAGTTAAACATTACTTTTGATTCAGCAGTTTGGAATTTCTGTTTTTGTCCATTGTGCGAATGGCCATTTTGGAGCTAATTTAGGCAAACTGCAAAAAAGGGATTATCACGTGACAAAAATTAGAAGGGAGCTATTTTAGACACAGTTGTGTCATGTGTGCATTCATCTCACAGAGTTAAACCTTGCTTTTCACTCAGCTTTTTGGAAACACTGTTTTTGTAGAATCTACGAAGGGATATTTGGGAGTGCATTGAGGCCTATGGAGAAAAAAGAAACATCTTCAGATAAAAACTAGAAAGAAGCTTTCTGATAAACTGGTTTGTGATGTGTGCATTCATCTCACAGAGTTAAACATTTATTTGGATTCATCAGTTTGGAAAAACTGTTTTTGTCCATTTTGTGAATGGACATTTGGGAACTCACTGATGCCAATGGTGAAAAAGTGAATATCTCAAGATAAAAATAAATATAAGGTATCTATCTGAGAAACAACTTTGTAATGTGTGCTTTCATCTCACAGAGTTAAACCTTTCTTTTCATTCGTAGTTTGGAAACACTGGTTTTGTGAATTCTGTGAATGGACATTTTGGAGGACATTGAGGACAACAGTGAAAAGGGAATATCCCAGGATAAAAACTAGAAGGAAGCTATCTGAGAAACTGCTTTGTGATGTGTGCATTTATCTCACAGACTTAAACCTTTCTTTCCATTCAACATTTTGGAAAAATTGTTTTTGTAGAATCTGCAAAGGGATATTTGGGAGCACATTGAGGCCTATGGTGAAAAAGGAAACATCTTCAGATAAAAACTATAAAGAAGAGTTCTGAGAAACTATTTTGTGATGTGTGCATTCATCTCACAGAGTTAAAACTTTCTTTTTGTTCAGCAGTTTGGAAACACTGTTTTTGTCCATTCTGCAAATGGAGATTTGGGAACTCATTGAGGCCAATGGCGAAAAAGGGAATATCCCAGGATAAAAACTAGAAGGAAGCTATCTGAGAAACCACTTTCTGATGTGTGTATTCAACTCGCTGAGTTTAACCTTTCTTTTCATGCAGTAGTTTGGAAATACAGTTTTTGTAGTATCTGTGAAGGTATATTTGGGAATGCATTGAGGACTGCGGTGGAAAAGGAAACAACTTCAGATAAAAACTAGAAAGAAGCTTTCTGAAAAACTTTGTGATGTGTGCAATCATCTCAAAGAGTTAAACCTTTCTTTTTTTCATCAGTTTGGAAACAGTATATTTGTTCATTCCACAAATGGACATTTGGGATCCCATTGAGGGAAGGTGAAAAAGCAAATATCCCAGGATTTAAATTACAAGGAAGATTTCTGAGAAAACACTTTGTGATTTGTGTATTCACCTCATGGAGCTAAAATTTTCTTTATATTCAGCAGTTTGGAAACACTGTTTTTGTCCATTCAGCAAATGGATATTTTGGAGCTCTGAGCTCCTTGATTCAAATGGCAAAAAAGTGAATATCCTAGGATAAAAACTAGAAGGAAGCTCTCTGAGAAACTGCTTTGTGATGTGTGCACTCATCTCAGAGAATCAAACCTTTCTTTGGATTCTGCAGCTTGGAAGCACTCTTTTTATCCATTCTGTGAATGGACTTTTGAAAGCTCATTGAGGCCAGTGGCGAAAAGGGAAACATATTCCAATAAAAACTAGAAGGAAGCTCTCTGAAAAACTGCTTTTTGATGTGTGCATTCATCTCACAGAATTAAACCTTTCTTTTGATTCAGCTGTTTGGAAACACTATGTTGTCCATTCTACAAATGGACATTTGGAAGCTCATTGAGGCCAATGGTGAAAAAGCAAATGTCCCAGGATAACAACTATAAGGAAGCTATAGGATAAATTGTTTTGAGATGCATGCATTCTTCTAGCAAAGTTAAAACTTTCTTTCCATTCAGCAGTTTGGAAACACTGTTTTTGTAGAATCTTCAAAAGGATATTTTGCAGCACTTCGAGATCTATGGTGAAAAAGGAAACATATTCAGATAAAAATTAGAAGGAAGCTGTCTGAGAAACTGCTTTGTGATGTGTGCATTCATCTCACAGAATTAAACTATTCTTTGGATTCAGCAGTTTGGAAACACTGTTTTTGTTCATTCTGTGAAGGTATATTTGGGAGTTCAATGACCCCTATGGTGAAAAACAAAATATCTTCAGATAAAAACTAGAAAGAAGCTTTTGGGAAATTGCTTTGTGATGATTGCCTTCATCTCACAGGGTTAAACCTTTCTTTTGATTGAGCAGTTTGGCGACAGTGTTTTTGCAGAATCTGAGAAGAGATATTTGGTAGAGCTTTGACCCCTATGGTGAAAAACAAAATATCTTCAGATAAAAACTAGAAAGAAGCTTTCTGAGAAACTACTTTGTGATGTGTGCATTCATCTCAGAGAGTTAAACCTTTCTTTTGATTCAGCCATTTGAAACACTCTTTTTATCCACTATGCAAATGGATATTTGGGATCTCATTCAGGCCAATGGTGAAAATGAAAATATCCCAGGATAAAAACTAGAAGGATTCAATCTGAGGAAATGCTTTTTGATGTGTGCATTCATCTTACAGGATTCAAAGTTTCTTTTCATTCAGCGGTTTGGAAACTGTTTTTGTAGAATCTGAAGGGATATTTGTGAGCAATTTGAGGCCTATTTCTTCAATTGAGGCCTATTTCTTCAGATAAAAACCATTAAGATGCATTCCGAAAACTGCCTTGTAATGTGTGCATTCATCTCACACAGTTAATCTTTCTTTTGATTGAACAGTTTGGAAACACCGTTTTTGTCCATTCTGTAAATGGACATTTGGGAGCTCAATGAGCCCAATGGTGAGAAAGTGAATATCCCAGGAAAAAAACTAGAAGGATGCTCTCTGAGAAACTGCTTTATGATGTACACATTCATCCTGCCAAGTTAAATTGTACTTTTTATTCTGTAGTTTGGAAGCATTGTTTTTCTAGAATTCAAAAGGATAATGGGGAGCACAGTAAGGTCTATGTTGAAAAAGGAAGTATCTTCAGATAAAAACTACAAAGAAGCTTTCTGAGAAACTAGTTTGTAGTGTATGCTTTCATCTCACAGAGTTAAAACTTCCTTTTGATTCAGCAGTTTGGAAACACTGCTTTTGACCATTCTGCAGTGGACATTTGGGAGATCATTGAGGCCAATGGCAAAAAGCGAATATCCCAGGATAAAAACTAGAAGGATGCTATCTGATGAACATCTTTGTGATGTGTGCATTCATCTCACAGAGGTAAACTTTTCATTCAGCAGTTTGGAAATGCTGTTTTTGTAGAATCTTCAAAAGGATATTTTGCAGCACTTCGAGATCTATGTTGAAAAAGGAAGTATCTTCAGATAAAAACTACAAAGAAGCTTTCTGAGAAACTAGTTTGTAGTGTATGCTTTCATCTCACAGAGTTAAAACTTCCTTTTGATTCAGCAGTTTGGAAACACTGTTTTTGTTCATTCTGTGAATGGACATCTGTGAACTCATTGAGGCCAAATTCAAAAAAGTGACTATCCCAGGATAAAACTAGAAGGCAGCTATTTGTGAAACAGATTTGAGATGTTTGCATTCATCTAACAGAGTTAAACATTTCTTTTCATTTAGTAGTTTGGAAACACTGTTTTTTTAGAATCTGTGAAGGGGTATTCGGGAGAGCATTCAGCCCTATGTTGAAAAAGATATCATCTTCAGATAAAAACTAGAAAGAAGCTTTCTGAAAAAGAGTTTTTTGACGTGTGCATTCATCTCACAGAGCTAATCCTTTCTTTTGATTCAGTAGTTTGGAGGCACTCTTTTTATCCATTCTGTGAATGCACATTGAGGGAATGGTGAATAAGCAAATACTGCAGGATAAAAGACAAAATGAAGCAATCAGAGAAACCCTTTGTGATGTGAGCATTCATTTTGCTGAGCGAAACTTTTCTTTTCATTCAGCAGTTTGGAAAAACTGTTTTTGTCCATTCTATGAAGGGTCATTTTGGAGCTCATTGAGGGCAATGGCGACAAAGTCAATATCCCAGGATAAAAACTTGAAGGAATTTACCTGAGAAATGGCATTGTGATGTGTACATTCATTTCAAAGAGTGAAATCTTTCTTTTCATCCAGCTGTTTTGAAACAGCTATCTGAAAAACTGCTTTCTGATATGTGCATTGATCTCACAGAGTTAAAACTTTCTTTTCAATTCAGCAGTTTGGAAACACAGTTTTTGTAGAATCTGTGAAGGGATATTTGGGAGTGAATTGAGGCCTATGGTGAAAAACAAAATATCTTCAGATAAAAAGTAGAAGGAAGCTATTTGAGAAACTGCTTTTGATGAGTGCATTTATCTCACACAGATAATCCTTTCTTTTGATTCAGTAGTTTGGAGGCACTCTTTTGTCCATTCTACGAATGGACATTTTGGAGCTCATTGAAGCCAATTCCGGAAAAGTGAATATCACAGGATAAAAACTAGAAGGAAGATATCTGAGAAACCATTTTGTGAAGTGTGCATTGATTTCACAGAGTTCAACATTTCTTTTGATTCAGCAGTTTTGAAACACTATTTTTGTCCATTCTGTGAGTGCACATTTGGGAGCTCATTGAGGCCAATGGCAGAAAAGAAAATATCCCAGGATAAAAACCAGAGGGAAGCTATATGAGAAACTGCTTTGTCATGTGCGCATTCAATTTACATAGTTAAACAGTTCTTTTCATTCAACAGTTTGGAAACACTGTCTTTGTAGAATCTGAAGGATATTTGGGAGAGCATTGAGTCCTGTGGTGAAATAGAGAATATCTTCAGATAAAAACTAAAAAGAAGCTATCTGAAAAACTGCTTTCTGATATGTGCATTGATCTCACAGAGTTAAAACTTTCTTTTCAATTCAGCAGTTTGGAAACACAGTTTTTGTAGAATCTGTGAAGGAATATTTGGGAGTGAATTGAGGCCTATGGTGAACATGAAAATGTGGATAAAAAGTAGAAGGGAACTATATCAGAAACAACTTTGTAATGTGTGCACTCATCTCCCAGAGTTAAACCTTTCTTTTCATTCAGCAGTTTGGAAACACTGTCTTTGTAGAATCTGTGAATGCACATTTGGGAACTCATTTTGGCCAATGGCAAAAAACTGAATATCCCAGGAAAAAATCTAGAAGGAAGCTATCTGAGAAACCATTTTGTGATATGTGCACTTGGCTCATGGAATTAAACCTTCCTTTTCATTCAGGAGTTTGGTTACACTGTTTTTGTAGAATCTGTGAAGGGATATTTGGGAGCACACTGAGGCCTATGGTGAAAAACAAAATATCTTCAGATTAAAACTAGAAAGAAGCTTTCTGAGAAACTGGTTTGTGATGTGTGCATTCATCTCACAGAGTTCAACCTTTCTTTTGTTTCAGCAGTTTGGAAACACTGTTTTTGTCCATTCTGCAAATGGACATTTGTGATCTCATTGAGGCCAATTGCAAAAAAACAAATATCGCTTGATTAAATCTAAAAGGAAGTTATCTGGTTAACAGCTTTGCGATGTGTGCATTCATTTTGCAGATTTGTAACTTGTCTTTCATTTAGAGGTTTGGAAACACTGTGTTTGTAGAAGCTGAGAAGGGATATTTGGGAGAGCATTGAGTCCTGTGGTGAAATACAAAATATCTACAGACAAAAACCACAAGGATGCTATCTGAGAAACCATTTTGTGATGTGTGCATTCAATTTACATAGTTAAACAGTTCTTTTCATTCAGCAGTTTGGAAACACTGTACTTGTAGTATTCGTGAAGGGATATTTGGGAGCTCATTGAGGCCAACAGTGAAAAAGCGAATATCTCAGGAAAAAAACCAGAAGGAAGCTATCTGGGGAAATTGCTTTGTGATGTGAGCATTCATCTCATTGAGTTAAAACTTTCTTTTCATCCAGCAGTTTGGAAACACTGTTTTTGAAGAATTTTTGAAGGCATATTTTGGAGTGCAATGAGGCCTATGTTGAAGAACAAAATGTCTTTACATAAAAACTGGAAAGAAGCTTTCAGATAAATTACTTTGTGATGTGTACATTCATCTCGCAGAGTTAAAATTTTCTTTTCATTCAGCAGTGTGGAAATACTGTTTTTGTAGAATTTGTGAAGGGATATTTGGGAGTGCATTGAGGCTTATGGTGAAAAGAAAATATCTTCAGGATAATAACTAGTAGGAAACTATCTGAGAAACCATTTTGTGATGTGTGCATTCAATTTACATAGTTAAACAGTACTTTTCATTCAGCAGTTTGGAAACACTGTACTTGTAGTATTCATGAAAGGTTATTTGGGAGCTCATTGAGGCCAACGGTGAAAATGTGAATATCCCAGGAATAAAAACAGAAGGAAGCTATCTGGGGAAATCGCTTTGTGATGTGAATATTCATCTCATTGAGTTAAAACTATTTTTCATTCAGCAGTTTGGAAACACTGTTTTTGAAGAAGTTTTGAAGGGATATTTTGGAGTACAATGAGGCCTATGTTGAAGAATAAAATGTCTTCACATAAAAACTGGAAAGAAGCTTTCAGATAAATTACTTTGTGATGTGTACATTCATCTCAGAGATAAAGTGCTTTTTTCATTAAGCAATTTGAAAAGACTGTTTTGTAGAATCTGCACAGGGATATTTGGGAGCTGATTGAGGCCAGTGGAGAAAAAGCAAGTATTCCCAGAAAAAAACCAGGAGGAAGCTATCTGAGAAACCATTTTGTAATGTGTGTTTTCATCACACAGAGTGAAACCTGTCTTTTCATTCTACAGTTTGGAAACACTGTTTTTGTACTATCTTTGAAGGGATATTTCAGAGGTTAATGAGGCAAATGTTATAAAAGCGAATATCCCAGGATAAAAACTAGAAGGAAGCTATGTGAGAAACCAATTTGTGATGTGTGCATTCATTTTGCAGATTTAAACCATTCTTTTCATTCAGCTGTTTGGAAACACTGTTTTTGTAGAATCTGCAGAGTGATATTTGGGAGCACATTTAGGCCTATAGTGAAAAAGCAAATAACATCAGATAAAAAGTAGAAAGATGATTTGTGAGAAATTTCTTTGTCACTTGTACATTCATCTCACAGAGTTAAACCATTCTTTTGATTCTGCAGTTTGGAAACACTGTTTTTGCAGAATCTGAGAAGGGATGTTTGGAAGTGCTTTTAGGCCTGTGGTGAAATAGAGAATATCTTCAGATAAAAACTAGAAAGAAGCTTTGTGACATACTGCTTTGTGATGTGTGCATTCATCTCACTGAGATAAAATTTCCTTTGATTCAGCACTTTGGAAACATTGTTTTTGTCTATTCTGCAAATGAACATTTGTGAGGTCATTGAGGCCAATGGCAGAAAAGTAAATATCCCAGGATAAAAACTGGAAGGAAGCTATTTGAGAAACTGCTTTATGATGTGTGCATCCTTCTCACAAAGTTAAAACTTTCTTTTCATTCAACAGTTTGGAAACACTGTTTTTGTTCAATCTTTGAAGAGATATTTGGGAGCACATTGAGGCCAATAGAGAAAAAGAAAATCTTCAGATAAAAACTAGGAAGAAGATTTCTGAGAAACTGCTTTTTTTATGTGAACATTCATCTCACAGAGTTAAATATTTCCTTTGATTCAGCAGTTTGTTAACACTGTTTTTGTATATTCTGCAAATGGACATCTGGCAGATCATTGATGCCAAAGGCAAAAAAGCAAATATGCCAGGATAAAAACTAGAAGGTAGCTATGTGAGAAACCACATTGTGATGTGTGCATTCATCTCACAGAGTTAAACCTTCATTTTCATTCAGCAGTTTGGAAACACTACACTGCAGAATCTGCTAAGGGATATTTTTGTCCCCATTGAGGGCTATGGTGAAAAAGAAAATATCTTCAGATAAAAATCAGAAAGAAGCTTTCTGAGAAACTGCTTTTTGATGAGTGCATTTATCTCACACAGCTAATCCTTTCTTTTGATTCAGTAGTTTGGAGGTACTCTTTTTGTCCATTCTGCTAATGGACATCTGGGAGCTCATTGAGGCTAATGGTGAATAAGGGAATATCCCAGGATAAAAACTAGAAGGAAGCCAACAGAGAAACTGCTTTGGATGTGAGCATTCATTTCACAGAGTGAAACATTTCTTTTCAATCAGCAGTTTGGAAAAACTATTTTTCTCCATTCTGCAAATGGACAATTTGGAGCTCATTGAGGGCAATGTGACATAGCCAATATCCCAAGATAAAAACTTGAAGGAATTTACCTGAGTAACTGCTTTGTGATGTATGCATTAATTTCAAAGAGTGAAACCTTTCTTTTCATTCAGCTGTTTTGAAAGAGCCATGTGAGAAACACTTTGTGAAATATGCATTTATCTCACAGAGTTAAACCTTTCTTTTCATTCAGCAGCTTGGAAACCCAGTTTTTGTAGAATCTATGAAAGGATATTTGGGAGCAAATTGAGGCCTATGGTGAAAAAAATATATAGATAAAACTAGAAGGATGCTATATCAGAAACCACTTTGTGATGTGTACATTCATCTCCCAGAGTTAAATCTTTTTTTCATTCAGCAGTTTGGAAACTGTGTTTTTGTAGAATCTGTGAAGGGATATTTGGGACCACATTGAGGCTTATGCTGAAAAACAGAGTATCTTCAGATTAAAACTAGAAAGAAGCTTTCAGAGAAACCAGTTCGTGATGTGTGCTTTCATCTCAGAGTTCAACCTTTCTTTCGTCTCAGCAGTTTGGAAACAGTGTTTTTGTCCATTCTGTGAGTTGACATTTCAGAGATCATTGAGGCCAATGATGAAAAAGCGAATATCCCAGGATAAAAACTAGAAGGAAGTTATCTGATAAATCATTTGTGATGTGTGCATTCATCTCACAGAGGTAAAATTTTCTTTTCATTCAGCAGTTTGAAAACACTGTCTTTGTAGTATCTCCGAAGGGGTATTTGGGAATGCATTGAGGCCTATGATGAAAAATGAAACATCTTAAGATAAAAATAAGAAAGAGTCCTGAGAAATTGGTTTGTGATATTGCATTCATCTCACAGAGTTAAATATTTCCTTTGATTCAGCAGTTTGTTAACCCTGTTTTTGTATTTTCTGCAAATGGACATTTGGCAGATCATTGAGGCCAAAGGCAAAAAAGCAAATATGCCAGGATAAAAACTAGAAGGTAGCTATTTGAGAAACCATATTGTGATGTGTGCATTCATCTCACAGAGTTAAACTTTCATTTTCATTCAGCAGTTTGGAAACACTACACTGCAGAATCTGCTAAGGGATATTTTTGTCCCCATTGAGGGCTATGGTGAAAAAGAAAATATCTTCAGATAAAAATCGGAAAGAAGCTTTCTGAGAAACTGCTTTTTGATGAGTGCATTTATCTCACACAGATAATCCTTTCTTTTGATTCAGTAGTTTGGAGGCACTCTTTTTGTCCATTCTGCGAATGGACATCTGGGAGCTCATTGAGGCTAATGGTGAATAAGGGAATATCCCAGGATAAAAACTAGAAGGAAGCCAACAGAGAAACTGCTTTGTGATGTGAGCATTCGTTTCACAAAGTGAAACATTTCTTTTCATTCAGCAGTTTGGAAAAACTATTTTTCTCCATTCTGCAAATGGACAATTTGGAGCTCATTGAGGGCAATGTGACATAGCCAATATCCCAGGATAAAAACTTGAAGGAATTTACCTGAGTAACTGCTTTGTGATGTGTGCATTAATTTCAAATAGTGAAACATTTCTTTTCATTCAGCTGTTTTGAAAGGGCTGTGTGAGAAACCACTTTGTGAAATGTGCATTTATCTCACAGAGTTAAACCTTTCTTTTCATTTAGCAGCTTGGAAACCCAGTCTTTATAGAATCTATGAAAGGATATTTGGGAGCAAATTGAGGCCTATGGTGAAAAAAAATATGTAGATAAAACTAGAAGGAAGCTATATCAGAAACAGCTTTGTGATGTGTACATTCATCTCCCAGAGTTAAATCTTTCTTTTCATTCAGCAGTTTGGAAACTGTGTTTTTGTAGAATCTGTGAAGGGATATTTGGGACCACATTGAGGCTTATGCTGAAAAACAGAGTATCTTCAGATTAAAACTAGAAAGAAGCTTTTGGAGAAACCAGTTCGTGACGTGTGCATTCATCTCAGAGTTCAACCTTTCTTTCATCTCGGCAGTTTGGAAACAGTGTTTTTGTCCATTCTGTGAGTTGACATTTTAGAGATCATTGAGGCCAATGATGAAAAAGTGATTATCCCAGGATAAAAACTAGAAGGAAGTTATCTGACAAATCATTTGTGACGTGTGCATTCATCTCACAGAGGTAAAATTTTCTTTTCATTCAGCAGTTTGAAAACACTGTCTTTGTAGAATCTCTGAAGGGGTATTTGGGAATGCATTGAGGCCTATGATGAAAAATGAAACATCTTAAGATAAAAATAAGAAAGCGTCCTGAGAAATTGTTTTGTGATATTGCATTCATCTCATAGAGTTAAATCTTTCTATTGATTCAGCACTTTGGAAAAACTGATTTTGTAAAATCTGCAAAGGGATATTTTGGAGTGCTTTGAGGCCTATGGTGAAAAAGAAATTGTCTTCAGATAAAAACTAGAAAGAAGCTTTTTGAAATTCCACTTTGTGATATGTGCATACATCACACAGAGATAAATCTTTCTTTTGATTCAGCAGTTTGGAAACACTGTTTGGACATTTCGGAGCTCACTGAGGCCAATGGCAAAAAACTGAATATCCCAGGATAAAAACTAGAAGGAAGTTATCTCAGAAACCACTTTGTCATTTGCACATTCATCTCACAGAGTTAAAACTTCCTTTTCATTCAACAGTTTGGAAACACTGTTTTTATAGTATCTGCAAAGTGATATTTGGGAGCACATTGAGGCCTATGGAAAAAAGAAGATATCTTCAGATAAAAAGTAGAAAGAAGCTTTCTGAGAAACTCTTTTGTGATATGTGCATTCACCTCACAGAGTGACACCATTCTTTTGACTCAGCAGTTTGGAAACACAGTTTTTGTCCATTCTGTGAATGGACATTTGGGAGGTCAATGAGGCCAAAAGCAAAAAAGAAAATATCCCAGGATAAAAACAAGAAGGAAGCTCTCTGAGAAATTGCTTTGTGATGTATGCATTCATCTTGCAGAGATAAAACTTTTTTCTCATTTAGCAGTTTGGAAACACTGTTTTTTTAGAATTTGTGAAGGGATATTTAGGAGCACATTGAGGCCTATGGTGAAAAAGGAAATATCTTCAGATAAAAACTAGAAAGAAGCTTTCTGAGACACCAGTTCGTGATGTGTGCTTTCATCTCAGAGTTCAACCTTTCTTTCATCTCGGCAGTTTGGAAACAGTGTTTTGTCCATTCTGTGAGTTGACATTTCAGAGATCATTGAGGCCAATGGTGAAAAAGTGATTATCCCAGGATAAAAACTGGAAGGAAACTATTTGAGGAATGGCTTTGTAATGGTGTATTCCTTTCACAGAGTTAAAATTTTCTTTTCATTCAGCAGTTTGGAAACACTGTTTTTGTAGAATCTATGAAAGGATATTTGGGAGCAAATTGAGGCCTATGGTGAAAAAAATATATAGATAAAACTAGAAGGATGCTATATCAGAAACCGCTTTGTGATGTGTACATTCATCTCCCAGAGTTAAATCTTTTTTTCATTCAGCAGTTTGGAAACTGTGTTTTTGTAGAATCTGTGAAGGGATATTTGGGACCACATTGAGGCTTATGCTGAAAAACAGAGTATCTTCAGATTAAAACTAGAAAGAAGCTTTCAGAGAAACCAGTTCGTGATGTGTGCTTTCATCTCAGAGTTCAACCTTTCTTTCGTCTCAGCAGTTTGGAAACAGTGTTTTTGTCCATTCTGTGAGTTGACATTTCAGAGATCATTGAGGCCAATGATGAAAAAGCGAATATCCCAGGATAAAAACTAGAAGGAAGTTATCTGATAAATCATTTGTGATGTGTGCATTCATCTCACAGAGGTAAAATTTTCTTTTCATTCAGCAGTTTGAAAACACTGTCTTTGTAGTATCTCCGAAGGGGTATTTGGGAATGCATTGAGGCCTATGATGAAAAATGAAACATCTTAAGATAAAAATAAGAAAGAGTCCTGAGAAATTGCTTTGTGATATTGCATTCATCTCACAGAGTTAAATCTTTCTATTGATTCAGCACTTTGGAAAAACTGATTTTGTAAAATCTGCAAAGGGATGTTTTGGAGTGCTTTGGGGCCTATGGTGAAAAAGAAATTGTCTTCAGATAAAAACTAGAAAGAAGCTTTTTGAAATTCCACTTTGTGATATGTGCATACATCACGCAGAGATAAACCTTTCTTTTGATTCAGCAGTTTGGAAACACTGTTTGGACATTTAGGAGCTCATTGAGGCCAATGGCAAAAAAGTGAATATCCCAGGATAAAAACTAGAAGGAAGTTATCTAGAAACCACTTTGTCATTTGCACATTCATCTCACAGAGTTAAAACTTCCTTTTCATTCAACAGTTTGGAAACACTGTTTTTATAGTATCTGCGAAGTGATATTTGGGAGCACATTGAGGCCTATGGAAAAAAGAAGATATCTTCAGATAAAAAGTAGAAAGAAGCTTTCTGAGAAACTCTTTTGTGATATGTGCATTCATCTCATAGAGTAAAAACATTCTTTTGATTCAGCAGTTTGGAAACATTGTTTTTGTCCATTCTGTGAATGGACAATTTTGAGCTCATTGAGGTCAAAGGCAAAAAAGCAAATATCCCAGAATAAAAACAAGAAGGAAGCTGTCTGGTAAGCTGCTTTGTGATGTGTGCATTCATCTCACAGAATTAAAGCATTCATTTCATTCAGCAGTTTGATAACACTACTTTTGTAGAATCTGCGAAGGGATATTTGGGAGAGCTTTGTGGCCTATAGGAAAACAAAAATCTTCAGATACAAACTAGAAAGAAGCTTTGTGAGAAACTGCTTTGTGATGTGTGCATTAATCTCACAGAGTTAAACCTTTCTTTTCATTCAGCAGTTAGGAAATACTGCTTTTGTCCTTTCTGTGAATGGACATCTGGGAGCTCATTGAAAGGCCAATAGCGAAAAAGTGAATATCCCAGGATAAAAACTAGAAGGAAGCTATATCCAAAACCGCTTTGTGATGTGTGCATTCATCTCACATATTTCAACCTTTCATTTCATTCAGCAGTTTGGAAACACTGTTTTTGTCCATTCTTCGAATGGACATTTGTGAGCTCATTGAGGCCAATAGCAAAAAAAATGAATATCCCATGATGAAAACCAAATGGAAGTTATCTGAGAAACAACTGTGTGATATGTGTATTCATCTCACAGAGTTAAAACTTTCTTTTCATTCAGAAGATTGGAAACACTGTTAAAGTAGAATTTCCAAAGAGATATTTAGGAGGGCATTGAGGCCTATGGCAAAAAAGAAACATCTTCAGAAAAAAACAAGAAAGGATCTTTCTGAGAAACTATCAGGGAACTTGCCCCGATAGTAATATAGGTTCTTTTCCATCTTCCCTAAGCATTGACAGGTTTGAGAAATAAAGGGACAGAGTACAAAAGGAGAAATTTTAAAGCTGGACGTCCAGGGGAGACATCACATGTTGGGAGGTTCTGTGATGCCCCCCAAGCCACAAAACCAGCAAGTTATTATTAGGGAGTTTCAAAAGGGGAGGGAGTGTGTGAATAGGTGTGAGTCACAGACATCAAGTACTTCACAAGGTAATAAAATATCACAAGGCAAGTGGAGGCAGGGTGAGATCACAGGACCACAGGACCAGGGTGAAATTAAAATTGCTAATGAAGTTTTGGGCACCATCGTCATTGATAACATCTTATCAGGAGACAAGTTTTTGAGAGCAATCAGTCTGACCAAATTTATTAGGTGAGAATTTCCTCTTCCTAATAAGCCTGGGAGTGCTATGGGAGACTGGGGTCTAATTCAATCCTACAGTGTACAGACCATAAAAGATGGCCACACCCAAGGGAGCCAGTTCAGAGACCACACCCAGGCAGGCGTTCTCTTTCTCAGAGATGTTCCTTGCTGAGAAAAAGAACTCAGTAATATTTCTCTCATTTGTTTTTGAAAGAAGAGAAATATGGTGCTGTTCCACCTGGCTCACTGACAGTCAGAGTTTAAGGTTATCTCTCTTGTTTCCCAAACATTGCTGTTATCCTGTTCTTTTTTTCAAGGTGCCCAGATTTCATATAGTTTAAACACACATGCTCTACAATTTGTTTAGTTAACACAATTATCACATGGTCCTGAAGCGACATACATCTTCCTCAGCTGACAGGATTAAGAGATTAAAGTAAAGGCAGGCATAGGAAATCACAAGAATATTGATTGGGGAAGTGATAAGTGTCCATTAAATCTTCACAATTTATGTTTAGAGATTGCAGTAAATACAGGCATAAGAAATTATAAAAGTATTAATTTGGGGAGCTAATAAATGTCCATGAAATCTTCACAATCCACGTTTTTCTGCCATGGCTTCAGCCAGTCCCCCCATTTTGGGTCTCTGACTTCCCACAACATCTCTCCCTTTCTTTTTATATAAATGTGCCATGGTGATGAAGGCTTGTTCGTTCTCTCAATTTTGATGCAGGATTCTTTGACTGGTCCAGCACACTAAAAACAAGCCAATTAAACAGAGAAACATAATTCCAAAATTTACTACAGTCGAGACCCCAGTAGACTTAATCCAAGTCATGGGGTTTAATCCATAAGGATTTTCTGCCACCTGATCTAACACCTCAGCTCCAAGCACAATGGATAAGAGAGCTTGAGAGGCTTCAAAAATTTGTTTCTTTAATTTAGTTATGTCAAATGATAAATTATCTTCCCTACCTAGAAGGTGTCCTTTGACCATTTCCCATGAATGATCAGTATCATTATAGGAATACAGGGTGATGCAGAAATCCGAAGTATTCCAGTCCCACTGCAATTGCATGCGATGCTCGAGACTCACTACATGATCTCGAAGCCAAATAACAGACTGTCTTAAATCATTAATTTGATTTGCCAATTTTTGATCAATGCCTTGTTGAGCATTCCATATTTGGGTGGAATTGGCTTGTTAATCATTAACAAAATGAGCCGTTTGAATGGACTTGTGTAATGCCATTCTGGCAGTGGTGGCCATTGCAGTGACTGTAATTAGGCCCATGATAACAGCAATTAAAGTGAAAACAAATCTCTTAGATCTTTTTAGAATTTGCTGTAGCACTTCATTAATTAAATGTATTCAGGGGCAGGATTCCCAAGGTCTGGGCAAAGTTACCAGAATCCAGATTCCTTCTCGAGCTTGAACCAACATTACACTTTTCCTGGAGTCAAAATGGGAGTTAATACAAGTGTATAGATGACAATTAATGCATTGGACAGTTTGGTTGTTCTTCCAAATTTTGGTATTTCTCACTAACAACATGTAAAGAGGCTTAACACAACTGTGTATGGGAACAGTCAGGTTGGAGGTAAGTAAAGCAGAATGTCTGGGTCTACACTGACACTGAGAGAGTGGGACAGTAGTGGGAACAACAGTCAGAATAGTTTCCCCTTCCCCTACTCGCAGTCCAGACGTGGCAATAGCCAATTTCCAAAGTTCTGGGTGTTCTGGGCTCAGAATGGGGAGTATCATACGAGGCCTGGTGGAGCAGGCAATGCCTTTATCTTCCCATTTTAAGGGAAAGAATGAGCCAAACCTCATATGCAAAGTAGAATGATGATTCTTTTTCTCCTGATAAGAAATAAAATAAGTAGCCTGCAGGCATTCCCTTCTGCCAGAGGAACAATCGTTTTTTAAATAACCTTTTGGTACCCAGTCTATTACTAAACCATATGAGCCATTTTTTGATATTACTGCATGTGAGTTAACACAATCTTCCCAAATTAAAGTTTTAGATGGGCCTTCAAAATTTTTAGGGCATTGTTTTCCTGCAGGTTTATATTGAAAGTATGGGGTATCTCCCATTACTCCTCTTTTCATTTGTTTTAAAGGAGAAAGGGAGAGGCCAGAGATCAAATGTCCCATTTTATCTGTAGCTGATCTTTCCAGAAGATAAGCAGCCCAGACTTGAGTTTCTAGATGCATGCAACCAGATGCATGTCCGAGGCACAGAAGGTGGTATTTATAACCCATGGTAACATTAAATGCGGTGCCTTCTTCTCTTGGTTGAGCAGGGCAACCGTCATCTGTGGCTCCAGGCATCCACACACTATTGTTATTGTAGATTTCTGCGGGAGTATCTATCCAGGTGAGAGGTTGAATAAGTGGAGGAAAAGGCACATAAGCCTAATAAGAATAATTATGCACAGCAAGTAAATTAGTGTGAGAGGAAACTGGTGAGACAGAAAGTATAAGGAGGAGAGTCATTAAACAAAACCTAGTGTAAGCACGATTGAGTGCTGAAGGAGGAAGAGAAGAACAAAGGGATGTTATTTTCAGGCTAATAGAAATGGTGAGATTTTTAGGTTTGTAAGGAGAAAAAGAAAGGTAATGAGGAGAAATGGGATTGGTTAGATGGGTTTCCACTGCCATCAGGGAGGATTGATTTACACCCATTGTGATTTGATGTGCCTGTTTCTGAGGAGTTGGCACGGATCTCACCACATCTGAGGGCAGTCCCTGACACAGATGTATTTTCTCTGTGGTTTTCTTTGTCAGTATTCACCCAAAGCTTGAGTCTTCTGGTGGGTACCCAGACAGGGGATTGATGACCTCCTGGTGAAGCAAAAGCATATCCTTTTCCCCACCTTATAATTGTGCCAGGTTCCTAGGTATTGGTTTAGGAGTTTTTCCATAACACTGGCTTGCCTTCACTTAAGGATAATTTTTTGCCTGTATAATGGCGTTCGGCTGCAGTTAGAGTATTATCTTTAGGAACATTTAAAAAATTTAAAGTAAACAATGCCAAATGTAATTGGGAGTGGGGAGTAGTTAAATCATGTTTTGGTTGTTCAGACTGTTTGGACAATTGGGTTTTTAAAGTACGATTGGCCCTTTCCACCACAGCCTGTCCCTGAGGATTGTAAGGGATTCCAGTAATATGGGAAATTCCCCACTGCTGCATAAATGAATCAAAAGCGTTATTAACATATCTAGGGGCACTGTCTGTTTTTATTGGATAAGTAAGCCCCATAACTGCAAAGCAAGAATACAGATGTTTTTTAACATGGGCCTTGCCTTCCCCTGTTTGGCAAGTAGCCCAGATAAAACCTGAGAAGGTATCTACAGAGACATTCACATGTGACAGTCTGCCAAGGGAGCTAACATGACTCACATCCACTTGCCATAAAGCATTAGGAATTATGTCTCTAGGATTAGCCCCAGGTTCCTGATTTGGAAGTACAAAGACCTGGCACTGAGGGCAGCTGTGAACAATAAGCTTAGCCTGTTTCCAAGTAAGAGCAAATTTATCTTTTAATCCAGTGGGATTGACATGAGTGAGATTATGGAACTCCTGAGCTTCTTGGGTTGTAAAAGAGACCAAACAGTAGACTTTATGGTTACTGGCAGACATGGATCCTGGTAAAGTGGTATGAGACCTAATATGTGTAATACAGAAAGGATGTCTACGTTGGTGAACCACCTATTGTAACCCTGAAAATAAAGAAGCCAATTCAGAATTATCAATATATTTGACAGTAGCAGTTTCTATATTTTTAGTGGCATGTACAATATAAGTGGAATCTGAGAAAATAGTTAAAGGTTTGGGGAAATCCTGTAAGGCAGTAATCACAGCAATTTACTCCGCCTTTTGAGCAGAAATATAAAAGGTAGAAATAAGTTTGTCTGTAGGATCTATATAGCCAGCCTTGCCATTACTGGAGCCATCAGGGAACACTGTAATTGCCTCAGGAATGGGTTGATCTTTGGTTAATCGAGGAACTACCCAAGACGTCATTTTTATAAAATCAAACAATTTGTTTTTTGGATACTGATTGTAAATAATGCCAATAAAATCAGCCAAGTGAAATTGCCACAGTACAGAATGTTGAAAGGCAGCTTGAACTTCGAGCTGATTTAAAGGAACTACAATTACATTTGGATCAAATCCAGAAATGTGAAGTATTCTGCACCAAGCCTGTCCAATTAATATGGCTATTTGGTTTAGATAAAGTTTTTGACACAGAATGAGGAAGGAAAAACCACTCCACTAAATCATTATGTTGAACTGTTAGTCCAGTAAGAGAGTGTAATGAAGTGAAAACCAGTGTGGGGAAAAGAAAGAGAGATCAGCCTGTTACTGTGTCTATATAGAAGGAAGTAGACATAAGAGACTCCATTTAGTTCTGTATTTGAGATGCTGTTAATCTGTGACCCTACCCCAAACCTTGTCCTTGCAAGAGACATGTGCTGTGGTGACTTAAGGTTAAAAGGATTTTGGGTGGTGCAGATGTGCTTTGTTAAACAAGTGCCTAAAGGCTGCTTATGGTTAAAGGTCATCACCATTCTCTTAAATCTAGAAAAAAAGAAAAACATTCATCTCCTGCCCGCCCCTGGGCGATGGAACAACTCCGGGTAAAACCCTTTATGTGCTTTGTTTATTGAGTAAGGAGTAAACCGCCTTTAGGAATAAGGTGGGGCTTGCTGGAACAATACTGCTAAAAGGTTTATGGAGACGTTCGCATATGCATCTCAAAGGCACAGCATTTTCTTTTGAACTTATTGATGTTGCAAGGCCTATTGTCCAGTCACTCCCTTATCCTTTTGATGGTAAAGATAATTATCAATAAATACTAAGGGAACTCAGTGGCCGGTGCCGGTGTGGGTCCTCTGTAAGCACAGCACCGGTCCCCTGGACCCCGCTTTTCTTTCTCTACACTTTGTCTCTGTGTCTTATTCCTTTTCTCAAGTCTTTCATCCCACCTAACGAGAAGCACCCACAGGTGTGGAGGGGCAGGACACCCCTTCATCTGGTGCCCAACGTGGAGGCTTTTCTCTAAGGTGAAAGTACGCTGGAGCGTGGTCATTGAGGACAAGTCGACGAGAGACTCCCGAGTACGTCTACAGTCAGCCTTGCGGTAAGCTTGTGCGCTTGGAAGAACCTAGGGTAACAATGGGGCAAACTAAAAGTAAATATGCCTCTTATCGCAGCTTTATAAAAATTATCTTAAAAAGAGAGGGAGTTAAAGTGTCTACCAAAAATCTAAATACGCTCTTTCAAACAATAGAACGGTTTTGCCCATGGTTTCCAGAACAGGGAACTTTAGATCTAAAAGATTGGGAAAAAATTGGCAAAGAATTAAAACAAGCAAGTAGGGAAGGTAAAATCATTCCACTTACAGTATGGAATGATTGGGTCATTATTAAAGTAGCTTTAGAACCGCTGCAAACAGAAGAAGATAGCGTTCTAGTTTCTGGTGTCCCTAAAAGCTGTGCAGTAGATTGTGAAAAAGAGGCAGGGATAGAGTCCCGGAAAAGAAAAGAAAGTTCACACTGTAAATGTGTAGCAGAGCCGGTAATGGCTCGGTCAATGCAAAATGTTGACAATAATCAATTACAGGAGGTAGTATATCCTGAAACGTTAAAATTAGAGGAAAAAGATCCAGAATTGACAGAGCCATCAGAGTCTAAACCACAAGGGCCAACTCCTCTTACAACAGCTCAGATGCCTGCAACCTTAGAACCTCAAATGCAGGTTAAACAAGTACAAACTCCAAAAAAAAATCAAGTAGAAAAAGATAGAGTCTCTGTCACGGCAATGCCAATCCAAATACAATGTCCACAATATCAGCAGGTAGAAAGTAAGATCCAGCCGCCAGTAGCCTATCAATACTGGCCGCCAGCTGAACTGCAGTATCAGCAGCCTCCAGAAAATCTGTATGGACAGCCAGGAGCATTTCCAGTGCCACAGGGCAGGGTGCCATATCCTCAGCCGCCCACCATGAAACTTAATCTTACAGCACTGCCTAGTACACAGGGTAGTGCAATACATAAAATTATTGATGAGGCAAGAAAACAGGGAGATATTGAGGCGTGGCAATTCCCAGTAATATTAGAAGCAAGACCACCTGGAGAAGGGGCCCAAGAGGGAGAGCCTCCCGTAGCTGAAGCCAGATATCAGTCCTTTTCTATAAAAATGCTAAAAAAGATGAAAGAAGGAGTAAAACAATATGGACCCAACTCTCCTTACATGAGAACATTATTAGATTCCATTGCTCATGGACATAGACTCATTCCTTATGATTGGGAGATTCTGGCAAAATCATCACTCTCACCCTCTCAATTTTTACAATTTAAGACTTGGTGGATTGATGGGGCACAAGCACAGGTCCGAAGAAATAGGACTGCCAATCCTCCAATTAACATAGATGCAGATCAACTATTAGGAATAGGTCAAAATTGGAGCACTGTTGACCAACAAGCAATAATGCCAAATGAGGCCATTGAGCAAATCAGGGCTATCTGCCTTAGGGCCTGGGAGAAAATCCAAGACCCAGGAACCGCCTGCCCTTCCTTTAATACAATAAGACAAGGCTCTAAAGAGCCATACCCTGATTTTGTAGCAAGACTTCAAGATGCTGCTCAAAAGTCAATTACCGATGAGAATGCCCGTAAAGTCATAGTGGAGTTGATGGCATATGAAAACGCCAATCCGGATTGTCAATCAGCCATTAAGCCATTAAAAGGAAGGGTTCCCGCAGGATCAGATGTAATCTCAGAGTATGTTAAAGCATGCGATGGAATTGGAGGAGCTATGCATAAAGCTATGCTTATGGCTCAGGCAATCACAGGAGTTGCTTTAGGAGGACAAGTGAAAACATTTGGGGAAAATGTTATAATTGTGGTCAAATTGGTCATCTAAAAAAGAATTGCCTAGTCACAAATAAGCCAAATGTAACTACTCAAGCTACTACAACAACAGATAAAGGGCCACTTGGCCTATGTCCAAGATGTAAAAGGGGAAAGCATTGGGGTAATCAATGTCATTCTAAATTTGATAAAAATGGGCAACCACTGTCGGGAAACGAGAGGAGGGGCCAGCCTCAGGCCCCGCAACAAACTGGGGCGTTCCAAATTCAACCCTTTGTTCCTCAGGGTTTTCAGGAACAACAACCCACACTATCGCAAGTGTCACAGGGAATAAGCCAGTTATCACAATACAGCAATTATCCCCTGCCACAAGTGGCAGTGCAGCAGTAGATTTGTGTACTTTACAAGCAGTCTCTCTGCTTCCAGGGGAGCCTCCACAAAAAATCCCCACAGGGGTATACGGCCCATTGCCTGAGGGGACTGTAGGACTAATCTTAGGAAGATGAAGTTTAAATCTAAAAGGAGTTCAAATTCATACTGGTGTAGTTAATTCAGACTATGAAGGCCAAATTCAATTGGTTATTAGTTCCTCAATTCCTTGGAGTGCCAGTCCAGGAGACAGGATCGCTCAATTATTACTCCTACCTTACATTAAAATTGGAAACAGTGAGATAAAAAGAACAGGAGGGTTCGGAAGCACTGATCTGGCAGGAAAGGCTGCATACTGGGCAAGTCTGGTCTCTGAGAGCAGACCTGTGTGTAAGGCCATTATTCAAGGAAAACAGTTTGAAGGGTTGGTAGACACAGGAGCAGATATCTCTGTAATTGCTTTAAATCAGTGGCCAAAAAATTGGCCTAAACAAAAGGCTGTAACAAGAATTGTCGGCGTAGGCACAGCTTCAGAAGTGTATGAAAGTACAATGATTTTACATTGTTTAGGGCCAGATAATCAAGAAAGTACTGTTCAGCCAATGATTACTTCAATTCCTGTTAATCTGTGGGGTCGAGATTTGTTACAACAATGGGGTGCAGAAATCATTATGCCCGCTCCATTATACAGCCCCACGAGTCAAAAAATCATGACTAAGATGGGATATATACCAGGAAAGGGATTAGGAAAAAATGAAAATAGCATTAAAGTCCCAATTGAGACTGAGAAAAATCAACAAAGAAAAGGAATAGGGTATCCTTTTTAGGGGCGGCCACTGTAGAGCCTCCTAAACCCATTCCATTAACTTGGAAAGCAGAAAAACTGGTATGGGTAAATCAGTGGCCGCTACCAAAGCAAAAACTGGAGGCTTTACACTTATTAGCAAAGGAACAATTAGAAAAGGGACACATTGAGCCTTCATTCTCACCCTGGAATTCTCCTGTATTTGTAATTCAGAAAAAGTCAGGCAAATGGCATATGTTAATGGACTTAAGAGCCATAAACGCTGTAATTCAACCCATGGGGCCTCTCCAACCTGGATTGCCCTCCCTGGCCATGATCCCAAAAGACTGGCCTTTAATTATAATTGATCTTAAGGATTGCTTTTTTACCATTCCTCTGGCAGAGCAAGATTGTGAAAAATTTGCCTTTACTATACCAGCCATAAATAATAAAGAACCAGCCACCAGGTTTCAGTGGAAAGTATTACCTCAGGGAATGCTTAATAGTCCAACTATTTGTCAAACTTTCGTAGGTCAAGTCCTTCAACCGGTTAGAGACAAATTTTCAGATTGTTATATCATTCACTATATTGATGATATTTTATGTGCTGCAGAAACAAGAGACAAATTAATTGACTGTTACACATTTCTGCAAGCAGAGGTTGCCAACGCAGGACTAACAATAGCATCTGATAAGATCCAAACCTCTGATCCTTTTCATTATTTAGGGATGCAAATAGAAAATAGAAAAATTAAGCCACAAAAAATAGAAATAAGAAAAGACACGTTAAAAACACTAAATGATTTTCAAAAATTGTTAGGCGATATTAATTGGATTTGGCCAACTCTAGGCATTCCTACCTATGCCATGTCAAATTTGTTCTCTATCCTAAGAGGAGATCCAGACTTAAATAGTAAAAGGATATTAAACCCAGAGGCAACAAAAGAAATTAAATTAGTGGAAGAATAAATTCAGTCAGCGCAAATAAATAGAATAGATTTTTTAGCTCCACTCCAACTTTTAATTTTTGCCACTGCACATTCTCCAACCGGCATCATTGTTCAAAATACTGATCTTGTGGAGTGGTCATTCCTTCCTCACAGTACAATTAAGACTTTTACTTTGTACTTGGACCAAATAGCTACATTAATTGGTCAGACAAGATTACGAATAATAAAATTGTGTGGTAACGACCCAGACAAAATAGTTGTTCCTTTAACCAAGGAACAAGTTAAACAAGCCTTTATCAATTCTGGTGCATGGCAAATTGGCCTTGCTGATTTTGTAGGAATTATTGATAATCATTACCCAAAAACAAAAATCTTCCAGTTTTTAAAATTGACTACTTGGATCTTACCTAAAATTACCAGACGTGAACCTTTAGAAAATGCTCTGACAGTATTTACTGATGGTTCCAGCAATGGAAAAGCGGCTTACACAGGGCCAAATGAGCGGGTAATCAAAACTCAATATCAATCAGCTCAGAGGGCAGAGTTGATTGCAGTCATTACAGTGTTAGAAGATTTTAATCAACCTGTTAATATTATATCAGATTCTGCATATGTAGTACAGGCTACAAGGGATGTTGAGACAGCTCTAATTAAATATAGCATGGATGATCAGTTAAACCAGCTGTTCAATTTGTTACAATAAACTGTAAGAAAAAGGAATTTCCCATTTTATATTACTCATATTCGAGCACATACTAATTTACCAGGACCTTTAACTGAAGCAAATGAAAAAGCTGACTTACTGGTATCCTCTGCATTCATAAAAGCACAAGAACTTCATGCTTTGACTCATGTAAATGCAGCAGGGTTAAAAAACAAATTTGATGTCACGTGGAAACAGGCAAAAAATATTGTACAACATTGTACCCAGTGTCAAGTACTACACCTGCCCACCCAAGAGGCAGGAGTTAATCCCAGAGGTCTGTGTCCTAACGCATTATGGCAAATGGATGTTACCCATGTACCTTCATTTGGAAAATTATCATATGTTCATGTAACAGTTGATACTTATTCACATTTCATATGGGCAACATGCCAGACAGGAGAAAGTACTTCCCATGTTAAAAAACATTTATTATCTTGTTTTGCTGTGATGGGAGTTCCAGAAAAAATTAAAACTGACAATGGACCAGGTTATTGTAGTAAAGCTTTCCAAAAATTCTTAAATCAGTGGAATATTACACATACAACAGGAATTCCTTATAATTCCCAAGGACAGGCCATAGTTGAAAGAACTAATAGAACACTCAAAACTCAGTTAGTTAAACAAAAAAAAGGGGGAGACAGTAAGGAGTGTACCTCTCCTCAGATGCAGCTTAATCTAGCACTCTATACTTTAAATTTTTTAAACATTTATAGAAATCAGACTACTACTTCTGCAGAACAACATCTTACGGGTAAAAAGAACAGTCCACATGAAGGAAAACTGATTTGGTGGAAAGACAACAAAAATAGGACATGGGAGATAGGGAAGGTGATAACCTGGGGAAGAGGTTTTGCTTGTGTTTCACCAGGAGAAAATCAGCTTCCTGTTTGGATACCCACTAGACATTTGAAGTTCTACAATGAACCCATCGGAGATGCAAAGAAAAGCGCCTCCATGGAGACAGAAACACCGCAATCGGGCAACATTGACTCGCAGGGTGAATCAAGTGGTGATATTAGAAAAACAGATGAAGTCACCACGCACCAAGAAGGTGGAGCTGCCAACCTGGGCACAGTTAAAGAAGCTGACACTGTTAGCTAGAAAAAGCCTAGCTAGCACAAAGGTGACACAAACCTCAGAAAAAATGCTGTTTGCAGCTCTAATGGTTGTATCAACGGTGTGTGCCGGACCAGTCGAAGAATCCTGCGCCAAAATCGAGAGAACGAACAAGCCTTCATCGCCATGGCACATTTATATGGAGGGAAAGGGAGGGAGAATGTTGCAGGAAATCAGGGACCTTGAACTGAGGGACTGGCTGAAGTCACAGCAGAAAAACATAAAATATGAAGATTTCATGGACACTTTATTAGTTCTCCAAAATTTATACTTTTGTAATTTCTTATGTCTTTACTTTAATCTCTTAATCCCATCATCTTCTTTGTAAGCTGAGGAGGATATATGTCACCTCAGGACCCTGTGATAATTGCCTTAACTACACAAATTGTTTGTAGAGGACGTGTGTTTGAACAATACGAAAACTAGGCATCGTGAAAAAAGAACGAGATAACAGTGGTGTTCAGGAAACAAGGGAGGTAACCTTGAACTGGCCGCCGGTGAGCCGGACGGAACAGAGCCATATCTTTTCTCCTTTTGCACACAAGTAGGAGAGATATCGCTGAATTCTCTTTCTCAGCAAGGAATATCCCTGAGAAAGAGAATGCGCTCTGAGGGTAGGCCTATAAACGACCCCCTTGGAGGCATGCCACCTTTACGGTTGAAGCCGAAGGATGAAATAAGCCCCGGCCTCCTGTAGTGCTCCCAGGCTTATTAGGATGAGGAAATTCCCACCTAATAAATTTTGGCCAGTCAGGTTGTCTGCTCTCAAACCCTATTTCCTGATAAAATGTTATCAATGACTATGCGTGCCCAAAAAAATTTCGTTGGCAATTTTAATTTCAATTTTAACACCGTCCTGTGAACTCATCCTGCCTCCACTTGCTTTGTGATATTCTATTACCTTGTGAAGTATGTAATCTCGGTATCGTGATGACAATGGTAGTTTTGTTGAAAAGAAAAGGGGGAAATGTGGGGAAAAGAAAGAGAGATCAGCCTGTTACTGTGTCTATATAGAAGGAAGTAGACATAAGAGACTCCATTTAGTTCTGTATTTGAGATGCTGTTAATCTGTGACCCTACCCCTAACCTTGTCCTTGCAAGAGACATGTGCTGTGGTGACTTAAGGTTAAAAGGATTTTGGGCGGTGCAGATGTGCTTTGTTAAACAAGTGCCTAAAGGCTGCTTATGGTTAAAGGTCATCACCATTCTCTTAAATCTAGAAAAAAAGAAAAACATTCGTCTCCTGCCCGCCCCTGGGTGATGGAACATCTCCCGGTAAAACCCTTTGTGTGCTTTGTTTATTGAGTAAGGAGTAAACCGCCTTTAGGAATAAGGTGGGGCTTGCTGGAGCAATACTGCTAAAAGGTTTATGGAGATGTTCGCATATGCATCTCAAAGGCACAGCATTTTCTTTTGAACTTATTGATGTTGCAAGGCCTATTGTCCAGTCACTCCCTTATCTTTTTGATGGTAAAGATAATTATCAATAAATACTAAGGGAACTCAGAGGCCGGTGCCGGTGTGGGTCCTCTGTAAGCACAGCACCGGTCCCCTGGACCCCGCTTTTCTTTCTCTACACTTTGTCTCTGTGTCTTATTCCTTTTCTCAAGTCTTTCGTCCCACCTAACGAGAAGCACCCACAGATGTGGAGGGGCAGGCCACCCCTTCAAACCAGAAGCTGAAAAGGCTGGAATGGCTCTACTCTAGATAACTGGTCAGTCTGGATTCTTTCCTCTATGAATTCCAATTCTAGTAAGGCCTCAGGGGTCAAAGTCCTAGGGCTGTGGAGATCAGAATCTCCCCGCAGCATAGAGAACAAGTTAGTGCATACGTTGAAATGCCTAAAGTAGGTCTTAAATAATTAATGTTACCCAAAAGTTTTTGGAAGTCATTTAAAGTTTTTAAAGAATCTCTCCTAATTTGAACTTTTTGAGGTTGACTACATTGTTTATTGACCACCATTCCTAAATATTGAAAAGGGGTGGTCTGTTGAATTTTATCCTGAGTGATGTGTAATCCAGCCTCTGTAACACAGCCACTCAAAATTTGGTAACAGTTGCTTAATTCTTTATCAGTGGGGGCAGCAATTAAAATATCATGAATATAATGAAGAATATAGGCCTCAGGAAATTGGGCTCAAACTGGTGAAATCAATTGTCCAACCTAAAGCTGGCAGATTGTAGGGCTATTCAGCATTCCCTGAGGAAGTACTTCCCATTGATAATGAGTGGCAGGCTCCTGATTATTGGTAGATGGTACAGTAAAAGCAAATTTTTCACAATCAGATTTATGTAAAGCAATATGAAAAAACAATCTTTAAGATCAATAACTATGAGAGGCCAATTTTTAGGTATTAAAGCAGGGGCAGGCATGCCAGGTTGGACGGCCCCCATAGGTTTAATTACAGGTTTAATGGACCTTAAATCAGTTACCATCCGCCATTTACCTGATTTCTTTTTTACTAGAAACACAGGGGAATGACAAGGGGAAAGAGAAGGTTCCACATTTCCAAGTCGTAACTGCTCAGAAACCAAGTTATTTAAAGCCTCCAGCTTTTCTTTAGAAAGTGGCCACTGCTGAATCCAGACAGGTGTGTCAGATTTCCATTGTAAGGGAATAGGATCAGGAGGGGTGGCAGCGGCTGCCACTAAAAAAGATAACCTAAGCCAGCCCTGCTTTCTTTTATAGTAACTGGGAGGGGTTTAGTAATCCCTTCATGCTTTGGACTGAGACCAAGTCCAGGAACAAACCCCATATTTTCCATCATATGCTGACTGGGAGCACATAAGTGTTATGTGGAATATTAATTTCAGCCCCCTATTGTGCCAGTAAACCTCTACCCCAAAGATTAATGGGAATTGACATGATATGGGGCTAAATTGTACCCTTTTGACCATCAGGGCCAGTGCAAGGCAAGATAAATATGCTCTCATAAACTTTGTTGGTCTTTCCAACACCCACTAGTCCCTTGTTAGTGGGATGTTTAAGCCAAGAGGAAGGCCATAAACTAGAGGAAATAACAGAAACATCAGCACCAGTATCTACTAGGCCTTCTAACTTTCTCCCTTGAATGTGTATGGTGCAAGTGGGCCATTGTTTAGAAATTACATTAATCCAATAAGTGGCCTTTTCACCACTGGAGCCCATCCCAGGGCCACGAGTCTTATCTCCTTTGTATAAAATGATATTAGGTAGTAAAAGCAATTGAGCAATTGACTCACTGTCCAGAATGGAAAGAGGAACCTTGGCAGACACGATTAATTTGATCTCATCAACAGAATCAGAATCAATGAGACGAGTATGAATGGTGACTCCTTTATCAGAGGTGGACGCCCTACCTAAGACCAGGGCCACTGAACCTTGAGGTAAAGGGCCAGTAACCCCTGGGGGGACAATCAAGGGCAAAGAATCAGGAATTAAATTCAGAGGAATATTACTACAGAGATCAAACTCCCCACCTCCTACTGTGGAGGTGGACAAGCATTGTACTGAGACAGAAGGAGAGGATGGGACCCATTTGGTTTGGCTGTAGGTAGGTTTGTTTGTGCTAGGGGTTGTGTTGAGACCACCTGAAGAGGAAACGCAATGTTGGTCTGAGTTTGAAGTGTCCCATTTGATGTCGGGGCCCGGGACCAATCCCGGTTCCTGTTTCCCTGGCATTGTGGCAAGGGGTTTCCATCTATATCATTCTTAGAGCAGCAAATATTTGCCCAATGTTTACCTTTGCAACAACATGGGCAAACAGTAGGAGCAGCATTTGACTGTGTTTGTTAAACTGGGTTGGCCATCTGTAAGTTTTTAACAGTGCAATTTTTTCGAATATTACCAAGTTGGCCACAGTTATAGCAGGCTCCAAGAGAAGAATTATCAGGACCAGTTTGGTTGGTGTCCTTCATGACCCATGCCCACAGAATAGCTTTGTAGGTGTCTGATCCAATGCCTTCACAAGCTTTAATATATGCAGGAAACACCTCATGATCAGTACATTTTGTCATTGGACAGAACGCATGGCCATTTTACATTCTTGGTTTGCATTTCCAAAAGCTAACATATGAAGGAGAATGCCTTGAGCGTGCTCATCAGAGACAGATTTTTCAACAGCATCTTGTAGTTTAGCCAAAAAATCACAGTATAATTCAGAGTGACCCTGTTTAACCGTGGTAAAAGAAACAGGAGCTTGGCCTGGAGCACATAATTTATCCCAACCTCTCATACACACCTTTGTTACTTGTTCTGTGGTAAAGGCATCAAAGTTTAATTGGGCATAAGCATCAGAGAAACTATCAGAGCCTGTGAGCTGAGCCTGAGTAATTAGAATGCCATTACTGCTATTTAGCTAAGCCTGCAAATGGGCCTCCTCTGACCACCAGGTACAGAATTGTAAATGCTGACATGGGGTTAGAACAGCTTTTGTCAAAAGGTCCCAATCTAAAGGAAGTAAAGTGACCTCAGTACAAAGTTTGTAAAACCATCTTAACACAAGGAGAAGTAGGACCATACTGAGTACAGGCATCCTTAAATTCTTTTAAAAAGGTAAGATTAAGAGGTACATAATGATGCATTTGCAACCCTTGGAAGTTAGGTGGGTCTAGCGTGACCAGATAAGTCCATGCATCTAATCCACTTGTTTCTTTGTTTTGGGGTAGTAAGTGTTGCATTGAAGTTTCAAGAGTAGGCATCTGAGACCGAGTCAGCATAGAAGTGACAGGAAAAACCTGTGTAGATAAGGGAAACTGAGGGTGAGAGGGTCTGATCGGGATGACAGTGTGAGAAAAAGGCATGGGGAGAGCAGAAGGAGCAGAAGTTTACTGGTGATTACTGGTGTTCACGTGTGAAGAAGGGTACAGAGAAGCAGGATGAGTGGACGGTAAAGTGACCAGTTGAGGAACCAAAACGACAGGAGGGTGAGGGGCTGTAGTGTATGGGGAAGGGCCTGGAGAATGATAGATAAATTGTAGTTTGGTCCTGGAGCCATTAGCTGATGCCAGAGGTTTGAAGAGAGAAGAATTACCTTATCTATGGTACCGGGCTATGTGAGTCATGGCTGCAGGAGTTTCAAGTACTGGCTTTTCGTGAAAAGAAGTAAGATAAGTAGGGAGTAAGTTTAACCAGTTACTAGAGTTAGACATTGAATTTTCAGCATCGTTAGGTGGGGGAGGAGTAGCCGAAGGGAGAGTCTGATCAGATAATGAAGGCCATGTGGGAGAGGAAGGCTGAGGAAAGGCAGAGAAACTGAGGAAAAGGCAGAAAACTGTGTCAACTGCAGGAGGTCACGGGATTGGCACCCCACTAAGATGGCATGCACCAAGGCCCAACCACCCCAAACAGTGATGGGAACATAGTACCCTGCCAAGACCAGTTTCTGGAATGCTGTACCAGCACAATCCCATACTTTTACATAAATGGTTCCTTTTTTAGGAAATCAAGGACAGAATTTCACCACTGCCCTGAATAGTGACCATATTTTCCATGGGCACATGAACACCAACCTGTTTTAACAGGAGTTTAATATAGCAGAGATAAGCATGATGCTTAGACTCCGCATGACCTATAGTTAACCGAGACCATACACAGACTACTCACCACTCGTCAGGCAGTCGAACATGTGTATCTGTGGACCAAGCCAATGACGTTTCACCACACCTACAAAAGGGAATCGGGTTCCCTCATGCACTTAGGAAAAAAGAAAGGCCAAATGGGCACCAGATATTGGGGAACCTGTCCCAATAGTCACATATGTTCTTTTCTATTTTCCCTAAGTGTCAGCCGGTTTGAGAAATAAAGGGACAGAGTTGGTTCCAAGTCTTTGCTATTGTGAATAGTGCCGCAATAAACATACGTGTGCATGTGTCTTTATAGCAGAATGATTTATAGTCCTTTGGGTATATACCCAGTAATGGGATGGCTGGGACAAATGGCATTTCTAGGTCTAGATCCCCGAGGAATCGCCACACTGACTTCCACAATGGTTGAACTAGTTTACAGTCCCACCAACAGTGTAAAAGTGTTCCTATTTCTCCACATCCTCTCCAGCATCTGTTGTTTCCTGACTTTTTAATGATGGCCATTCTAACTGGCGGGAGATAATATCTCATTGTGGTTTTGATTTGCATTTCTCTGATGGCCAGTGACGATGAGGATTTTTTCATGTGTTTTTTGGCTGCATAAATGTCTTCTTCTGGGAAGTGTCTGTTCATGTCCTTTGCCCACTTTTTGATGGGGTTGTTTGTTTTTTTTTAAATTTGTTTGAGTTCAAGTGTCCAACAACGATAGACTGGATTAAGAAAATGTGGCACATATACGCCATGGAATACTATGCAGCCATAAAAAATGATGAGATCATGTCCTTCGTAGGGACATGGATGAAGGTGGAAACCATCATTCTCAGTAAACTATTGCAAGGACAAAAAAACAACCACTGCATGTTCTCACTCATAGTTGGGAATTGGACAATGAGAACTCATGGACACAGGAAAGGGAATATCACACTCTGGGGACTGTTGTGGGGTGGGGGGAGGGACAGCATTAGGAGATATACCTAATGCTAAATGACGAGTTAATGGGTGCAGCAAACCAACATGGCACATGGATACATATGTAACAAACCTGCACATTGTGCACATGTACCCTAAAACCTAAAGTATATTAATAAAAAAAAATAAATAAAATAAAATAAAATAAAATAAAATAAAAATAAAACAAAGAAATAAAGGGACAGAGTACAAAAGAGAAATTTTAAAGCTGGGTGTCTGAGGGAGACATCACATGTTGATATGTTCCGTGATGCCCCCCAAGCCACAAAACCAGCAAGTTTTTATTAAGGAGTTTCAAAAGTGGAGGGAGTGTGTTAATAAGTGTGAGTCACAGATATCAAGTACTTCACAAGGTAATAGAATATCACAAGGCAAGTGGAGGCAGGGTGAGATCACAGGACCACAAGGCCAGGGAGAAATTAAAATTGCTAATGAAGTTTCGGGCACCATTGTCTTTGATAACATCTTATCAGGAGACAGGTTTTTGAGAGCAACTGGTATGACCAAAATTTATTAGGTGGGAATTTCCTCTTCCTGATAAGCCTGGGAGTGCTATGGGAGACTGGGTTCTATTTCACCCCTACAGTGTACAGACCATAAAAGATGGCCACGCCCAAGGGGTCAGTTCAGAGGCCCACACCCAGGTGCACATTCTCTTTCTCAGGGATGTTCTTCCCTGAGAAAAAGAATTCAGTGATATTTCTCTCATTTGCTTTTGAAAGAAGAGAAATATGGCTCTGTTCTGCCCAGCTCACTGGCGGCCAGAGTTTAAGGTTATCTCTCTTGTTTCCCAAACGTTGCTGTTATCCTGTTCTTTTTTTCAAGGTGCCCAGATTTCATATTGTTTAAACACACATGCTCTACAATTTGTGCCATTAACGCAATTATCACATGGTCCTGAGGCGACATACATCTTCCTCAGCTGACAGGATTAAGAGATTGAAGTAAAGACAGGCATAGGAAATCACAAGGATATTGATTAGGGAAGTGATAAGTGTCCATGAAATCTTCATAATTTATGTTTAGAGATTGCAGTAAATGCAGGCATAAGAAATTATAAAAGTATTCATTTGGGGAACTAATAAACATCCATGAAATCTCCACAATCCATGTTCTTCTGCCATGGCTTCAGCTGGTCCCTCCATTTGGGGTCCCTTACTTCCCACAACAAAAAACCACTTTGTGATGTGTGCATTCATCTTGCAGACTTTCTTCCCATTCAGCAGTTTGGAAATACTGTTTTTGTAGTATATGTGAAGGGATATTTGGGAGCTCATTGAGATCAAAGGTTAAAAAAAAATCTTCATATAAAAAGCAGGCAGAAGCTTTATGAAAAACTGCTTTATGATGTGTTCATTCACCTCACACAGTTAAAATTGTTTTTGATTCAACAATTTTGAAACATCGTTTTTCTCCATTCTGCAAATGGACATTTGAGGCCAATGGCGAAAAAATGAATATCCCAGGATAAAAACTAGCAGGAAGCTGTCTGAGAAATCACTTTGAGGAGTTTGCATTCTTCTCACAGATTTAAATCTTTCTTTTCATTCAGCAGTTTCAAAACACTGATTCTGTAGAATCTGCAAAAGGATATTTTGGAGTGCATTGAGGCCTATGGTGATAAATGAAATATCTTCAGATGAAAATTAGAATGAAGCTTTCTGAGAAACTGCTTTGAGATGTCTACATTCATCTGAGAGAGTTAAACATTTTTTTCGATGGAGGAGTTTTGTGTAGAATCTGTGTAAGGACATTTGTTTGCACATTGAGGTCTATGGAGAAAAAGGAAATGTCTTCAGAGAAAAACAAGAAAGAAGTTTATGAGAAACTGCTTTGTGATATGTGGATTCATCTCAGAGTTAAACCATGCTTTTAATTCAGCAGTTTGAGAAATCACTGTTCGTAGAATCTGCGAAGGGATACTAGAAAGAAGGTTTCTGAAAAAGTGCTTTTTGATGTGTGCACTCATCTCACAGAATTAAATCTTTCTTTTGATGGAGCAGTTTTGAAACACTATTTTTTTAGGGTCTGAGAAGGGATATTTTGGAGCACAGTGAGGCCTATGGTGAAAAAGGCTATGTCTTCAGATAAAAACAAACAATAAGGTATCTGAGAAACTTCTTTATGATGTGTCCATTCAACTCACAGAGTTAAACTTTTCTATTGATTGAGCATTTTGAAAATATTGTTTTTATATGTTCTGCGAAGGGTTATTTTGGAGGGAATTGAGGCCTATGTTGAAAAAGAAATACCTTCAGATAAAAACTAGAAAGAAGCTATCTGAGAAACTTCTTTGTGATGTGTGCATTCATCCCACAGATTTAAACCTTTCTTTTGATTGCGCAGTTAGGAAACAATGTTTTTGTAGAATCTGAAATGGGATATTTTGGAGTGCATGGAGGCCTATGGTGAAAAAGGAAATATCTTCAGAGAAAAACTAGAATGAAGCTTTCTGAGAAACTGCTTTTGTTGTGTTCATTCTGCTCACAGATTTAAACATTTCTTTTGATGGAGGAATTTGGAAACACTCTTTTTGTAGAATCTCCGAAGGGATATTTGGGAGTGCATTCAGGTGTATGGGGAAAAAAGTAATATTTTCAGAGAAAAAACTAGAAAGAAGCATTCTGAGACACAGCTTTGTCATGTGTGCATTCATCCCCTGAGTTAAACCTTTTTTTTGATGGAGGAGTGTTTTGTAGAATCTGCAAAGGGATGTTTGACAGTGCATTGAGGCCTAAGGTGAAAAAGGAAATATCTTCAGATAAAAACTAGAAAGAGTCTTTCTGAGAAACTGCTTTGTGATGTGTACATTCCTCTCACAGAGTTACACCGTGCTTTTCATTAAGCAGTTTGGAAACACTGTTTTTATAGAATCTGTGAAGGGATATTTGGGAGCGCATTGAGGCCTATGGTCAAAATGGAAATATTGTCAGATAAAAACTAGAAAGAAGCTTTCTGAGAAACAGCTTTGTGTTGTGTGCTTTCATCTCACAGAGTTAAACTTTCTTTTGATGGAGCAGTTTGATAACACTGTATTTGTAGAATGTGCAAAGGGATATTTGGATTGTATTGTGGCCTATGGTGAAAAACCAAATATCATCAGAATAAAACCAGAAAGAAGCTTCCTGACAAATTGCTTTGTGATGTATGCTTTCATCTCACAGAGTTAAATCCTTCTTTGGATGGAGCATTTTGTAAACATTGTTTTTGTAGAATCTGTGAAGGGATATTTCGGAGTGCATTGAGGCATATGATGACAAAGAAAATATCTTCAGATAAACACTAGAAAGAAACTTTTTGAGAAACTGCTTTGTGATGTGTGAATTCATCTCACAGTGTTAAACCTTTATTTTAATTGACGAGTTTCAAAACACTATTTATGAAGGATCTGTGAAGGGATATTTGGGAGTGCCTTGAGGGCTATGCTGAAAAATTAAATATTTTCAAATAAAAACTAGAAAGAATCTTCATTAGACCCTGCTTTCTGATGTGCACATTCATCTCAGACAGTTAAACTTTTCTTTTCATTGAGCAGCTTGTAAACACTGTTTTTGTGGAATCTGTGAAAGGATATTTGGGAGCATGTTGAGGCCAATGGTGAAAAAGGGAATATCGCATGATAAAAACTAGAAGGATGCTATTTGAGAAACCAATTTTTGATGTGTGCATTCACCTAGCAGAGTTAAACGTTTCTATTCATTCAGCAGTTTGGAAACATTGTTTTTGTAGAATCTGAGAAGGGATATTTGGGAGTGCATTGAGGCCTATGTTGAAAAAAGAAACATCTTCAGATAAAAATTAGAAGGAAGCTTTCTGAGAAACTGCTTGTGATGTGTGCATTCATCTCACAGAATTAAATCTTTCTTTAGATTCAGCATTTTGGAAACAGTCTTTTCGTCCATTCTGCAAATGCACATTTGGGAGATCATTGAGGCCAATGGTGAAAAGGTGAGTAGCCCAGGATAAAAACTGAAAGGTAGCTATCTGAGAAACTGCTTTGTGACATGTCCATTCATTGCACATACTGAAAAAATTTATTTTCCTTCAGCAGTTTGGAAACACTGTTTCTGAAGTATCTGCTAAGGGGTATTTTGGTGCGTATTGGGGCCTATGGTGAAAAGGGTAATATCTTCATACAAAAACCAGAAAGAGGCTTTCTGAGAAACTGCTTTTTGATGTGTGCATTCAACTGACAAAATTAAAACTTTCTTGGGATTCAGGTGTTTGGAAACACTGTTTTTGTCCATTCTGTGAAGGGATATTTTGGAGTGCATTGAGACCTATGGGGAAACAGGAAACATCTTCATATAAAAACTAGAAAGAAACACTGTTTTTGTAGAATTGCAAAGGGATATTTGGGAGTGCAATGAGGAATATTGTGAAAAATGAAACATCTTCAGAGAAACACTGGAAAGAAGCTTTCTGAGAAACTGCTTTGTGATCTGTGCACTCTTATCACAGAGATAAAACTTTCTCTGGATTCGGCACTTTGTAAACACAGTTTTTGTCCATTCTGCAAATGGACATTTGGGAGCTCATTGAGGCCAATGGTGAAAAAGTGAGTAGCCCAGGATAAAAACTGGAAGGAAGCTATCTGAGAAACTGCTTTGTGACATGTCCATTCATTGCACATACTGAAAAATTTATTTTCCTTCAGCAGTTTGGAAACACTGTTTCTGAAGTATCTGCTAAGGGGTATTTTGGTGCATATTGGGGCCTATGATGAAAAAGGTAATATCTTCATATAAAAACCGGAAAGAGGCTTTCTGAGAAACTGCTTTTTGATGTGTGCATTCAACTGACAAAATTAAAACTTTCTTAGGATTCAGGTGTTTGGAAACACTGTTTTTGTCCATTCTGTGAAGGGGTATTTTGGAGTGCATTGAGACCTATGGGGAAACAGGAAACATCTTCATATAAATACTAGAAAGAAACACTGTTTTTGTAGAATTGCAAAGGGATATTTGGGAGTGCAATGAGGAATATTGTGAAAAATGAAACATCTTCAGAGAAACACTGGAATGAAGCTTTCTGAGAAACTGCTTTGTGATGTGTGCACTCTTATCACAGAGATAAAAGTTTCTCTGGATTCAGCACTTTGTAAACACAGTTTTTGTCCATTCTGCAAATGGACATTTGAGAGCTCATTGAGGCCAATTGTGGAAAAAGGAATATCCCAGAATAAAAACTACAAGGAAGCTATCTGAGAAACCACTTTGTGATATGTGCATTTATCTCAGAGTTAAACATTTCTTTTTATTCAGCAGTTTGGAAACACTGCTTTTGTAGAATCTGCAATGGGATATTTGTTGGCACACTGAGGCTTTTAGTGAAAAAGGAAACAACTTCAGACTAGAAAGAAGCTTTCTGAGAAACTGTTTTGTGATATGTGCATTCATATCACAGAGTTAAGCCTTTCTTTTTGTTCACCATTTTGGAAACACAGTTTTGTCCATTCTGCAAAAAGACTTTTGGGAGGTCATTGAGGTCAATGGCAAAAAAGCAAATGCCCCAGGATAAAAATTAGAAGAAGGCTATCTGATAAACCGTTTTGTGATGTGTGTGTGTTCATCTCACAGGGTTAACACTTTCTTTTCCTTCAGCAGATTGGAAACACTGTTTTTGTAGAATCTGCAAAGGGATATTTCAGAGCACATTGAGGCCTATGGTGAAAAAGGAAACATCTTCAGATAAAAACTAGAATGAAGCTGCTTTGTGATATGGGCATTCATCTCACAGAGTGTAACCTTTCTTTGGATTCAGCAGTTTGGAAACAAGGTTTTTTCTGTTCTGTGACTTGACATTTGGGATCTCATTGAAGCCAATGGTGAAAAAGCAAATATTCCAGGATAAAAACTAGAAGGAAGCTATCTAAGGAACTGCTTTGTGATGTGTGCATTTATCTCACAGAGTTAAACCTTTGAGACACACTGTTTTTGTAGAATCTGTGAACGGATATGAGGCCTATGGTGAAAAATGAATCATCTTCAGATGAAAACTAGAAAGGAGCCTTCTGAGAATCTGCTTTGTGATGTGTGCATTAATCTCACAGAGTTAAATCTTTCTTTGGATTTATCAGGTTGGAAACAAGGTTTTTTCTCTTCTGCGACTTGACATTTGGGATCTCATTGAGGCCAATGGTGAAAAAGCAAATATTCCAGGATAAAAACTAGAAGGAAGCTATTTAAGGAAGTGCTTTGTTATGTGTGCGTACATCTCACAGAGTTAAAACTTTCTTTTCATTCAGCAGTTTGGAAACACTGTTTTTGTAGAATCTGCAAAGGGATATTTGTGAACACATTGAGGTTTATGGTGAAAAAGGAAACATCTTCAGATAAAAACTAGAAAAAAGCTTTTGGAGAAACTGCTTTGTGATGTGTGCATTAATCTCACAGAGTTAAGTCTTTCTTTGGATTTATCAGGTTGGAAACACTGTTTTTGTACATTCTACGAGTTGACATTTGGGAGCTCATTGAGCTCAATGGTGAAAAAGGGAATATCCCAGGATAAAAACTAGAAAGAAGCTTTCTGAGAAACTATTTTGAGATGGATGCATTTATATCACAGAGCTAAACGTTTCTTTGGGTTCAGCAATTTGGAAAAACTGTTTTTGTCCCTTCTGTGAATGGACATTTGGGAAGTCATTGAGGCCAGTTGTGAAAAAGTGAATATCCAAGGATAAAAACTAGAAGGAAGCTATCTGAGAAACCCGTTTGTGGATTCATCTCACACTGTTAAACATTTCTTTTCATTCAGCAGTTTTGATACACTGTTTTTGTAGAATCTGCAAAGTGATATTTGGGAGTGCATTGAAGCCTATAGTGAAAGACGAAACATCTCCAGATAAAAATTAGAAAGAAGCTTTCTGAGAAACTGCTTTGTGATGTGTGCGTTCATCTAACAGAGTTAAATGTTTCATTGATTCAGAAGTTTGTAAACACAGTTTTCTACATTCTGTGAATTATCATTTGGGAGCTCACTGATATGAATGATGAAAAAGTGAATTTCCCAAGATAATAACTAGATGGAAGCTATCTGAGAAACCGCTTCTTGATGTGTGCATTCATGTCACAGAGTTAAACATTTCTCTTCATTCATCAGTCTGGAAACACTGTTTTTGTCTATTCTTTGAATGGACACTTTGGAGCTCATTGAGTCCAATGGTGAAAAAGCAAATAATGAAGGATAAAAACTAGAAGGAAACCATCTGAGAAACTGCTTTGTGATGTGTGCATTCATCTCACAAGTTAAATCTCTTGTCATTCAGCAGATTGGAAACACTATTTTTGTAGAATCTATGAAGGGATAATTGGGAGCACTTTGAGGCCTATGGTGAAAAAGGAACTATCTTCACATAAAAACTATAAAGAAGTTGTCTAAGAAACTGCTTTGTGATGTGTGGTTTCATCTCACATAGTTAAACACTTCTTTGGATTCAGCAGTTTGGAAACACTTTTTTCGTCCATTCTGTGACTTTGGAAGCTATTTGAAGCCAAGAGCAAAAAAGCAGATATCCCTGGATAAATACTAGAAGGAAGGTATCTGATAAGCTGGTTTGTGATGTGGGCATTCATCTAACAGAGTTAAACGTTTCATTGATTCAGAAGTTTGTAAACACAGTTTTCTACATTCTGTGAATTATCATTTGGGAGCTCACTGATATGAATGATGAAAAAGTGAATTTCCCAAGATAATAACTAGATGGAAGCTATCTGAGAAACCGCTTCTTGATGTGTGCATTCATGTCACAGAGTTAAACATTTCTCTTCATTCATCAGTTTGGAAACGCTGTTTTTGTCTATTCTTTGAATGGACACTATGGAACTCATTGAGTCCAATGGTGAAAAAGCAAATAATGAAGGATAAAAACTAGAAGGAAACCATCTGAGAAACTGCTTTGTGATGTGTGCATTCATCTCTCAGAGTTAAACCTTCCTTTTTATTCAGCAGGTTACAAACACTGTTTTTGTACAATCTGCAAAGGGATATTTGGAAGCACATTGAGGCCTAGGGTAAAAAGGAAACATCTTCATATAAAACCTAGAATGAAGTTTCCTGAGAACCTGCTTTGTGATGTGTGCATTCATCTCACATAGTTAAACACTTCTTTGGATTCAGCAGTTTGGAAACACTTTTTTCGTCCATTCTGTGACTTTGGAAGCTATTTGAGACCAAGAGCGAAAAAGCAGATATCCCTGGATAAATACTAGAAGGAAGGTATCTGATAAACTGGTTTGTGATGTGTGTGTTCATCTCACAGAGTTAAAACTTCCTTTTCATTCAGAAGTTTGTAAACACTGTTTTTTAGAATCTGCAAAGGGATATTTGGAAGCACATTGAGGCCTATGGTGAAAAAGCAAACATCTTCAGATAAAAGCTAGAAAGGTTTCTGAGAATCTGCTTTGTATGCGTGCATTTATCTCACAGACTTAAACCTTTCTTTAGATTCAGCAGTTTGAAAAAACAATTTTTGTCCATTCAGAAAATGGACGTTTGGGAGCTCATTGAGGTCAATTGCAAAAAAGTGAATATCCAAGGATAAAAACTAGAAGGAAGGTATCTGAGAAACCGATTTGTGATGTGGGGATTCATCTCGCCCAGTTGAAACTTTCTTTGGATTCAGAAGTTTGGAAACACTGCTTTTGTCCATTCTGAGAAAGGACATGTGGAAGTTCATTCAGGACAAGGATGAAAAAGCAAACATCCCGGGATAAACACTAGAAGGAAGCTATCAGAGAAACTGCTTTGTGATATGTGAATTCATCTCACAGAGTTAAACTGATCTTTTCATTCAGCAAATTGGAAACTCTGTTTCAGTAGAATCTGCAAAGGGATATTTAGGCGTGCATTGAGGCCTATGGTGAAAAAGGAAAGATCTTCAGGTAAAAACAAGAAAAATTGTTTCTTAGAAACTGCTTTGTGATGTGTGCATTCATCTAATAGAGTTAAAAGTTTCTTTGAGGCCGGGCGCGGTGGCTCATGCTTGTAATCCCAGCACTTTGGGAGGCCGAGGCAGGCGGATCACGAGGTCAGGAGATCGAGACCACAGTGAAACCCTGTCTCTACTAAAAATACAAAAAAATTAGCTGGGCGTGGTGGCAGGCGCCTGTAGTCCCAGTTACTTGGAGAGGCTGAGGCAGGAGAATAGTGTGAACCCGGGAGGCGGAGCTTGCAGTGAGCCGAGATTGCGCCACTGCACTCCAGCCTGGGCGACAGAGCGAGACTCCGTCTCAAAAAAAAAAAAAATAAATAAATAAAAAATAAAATAAAAAAGTTTCTTTGATTGAACAGATTGGAAACAAGTTTTGTACATTCCACAAATTGACATTTGGGAGCTCATTGATGCCAATGGTGAAAAAGTGAAATTCCCTGGATAATAACTAGATGGAAGTTATCTGAGAAACCACTTTATTATGTGTGCATTCATCTCACCAAATTAAACCTTCCTTTTCATTCAGCAGTTTGGATACACTGTTTTTGTCTATTCTGTGAAACGACATTTTGGAGCTCATTGAGGCCAATGGCGAATAAGCAAATATCCCAGGATAAAAACTAGAAACTAGAAAGAAGTCATCTGAGAAACCACTTTGTGACGTGTGCATTCATCTCACAGAGTTAAACCTCTCTTTTCATTCAGCAGATTGGAAACACTGTTTTTATAGAATATGTGAAGCAATATATGGGAGCGCTATGAGGCCTATGGTGAAAAAGGAAATATCTTCAATAAAAACAATAAACAATCTTTCTAAGAAGCGGTTTTATGATGTATGCATTCATCTCACAGAGTTAAAACTTTTTTGGATTCAGCAGTTTGGAAACACTCTATTTCTCCATTCTGAGAATGGACAATTTGTAGCAAATTGAGGCCAAATGCAAAAAAGTGAATATCTCATTATAAAAACTAGAAGGAAGGTATCTGAGAAACCACTTTATGATATGTCCATTCATCTCGCAGTGTTAAACCTTTCCTTTCATTCAGCAGTTTGGAAGCACTGGTTTTGTCCATTCTGTGAATGGATATTTGGGAGCATTGAGGCTATGGTGAAAAAGGAATATCCCAGATAAAAACTAGAAAGAAGCTATCTGAGAAACTGCTTGTGATGGGTGCATTCATCTCACAGAGTTAAACTTTTGTTTTCTCTCAGCAGTTTGGAAACCCTATTTTTGTAGAATTTGCCAGGGGATATTTAGGCGTGCATTGAGGCCTATGGTGAAAAACGAAAGATCTTCAGGTAAAAACAGGAAAAATGGTTTCTTAGAAACTGCTTTGTGATGTGTGCATTCATCTAATAGAGTTAAAAGTTTCTTTGAGGCCGGGCGCGGTGGCTCATGCTTGTAATCCCAGCACTTTGGGAGGCCGAGGCAGGCGGATCACGAGGTCAGGAGATCGAGACCACAGTGAAACCCTGTCTCTACTAAAAATACAAAAAAATTAGCTGGGCGTGGTGGCAGGCGCCTGTAGTCCCAGTTACTTGGAGAGGCTGAGGCAGGAGAATAGTGTGAACCCGGGAGGCGGAGCTTGCAGTGAGCCGAGATTGCGCCACTGCACTCCAGCCTGGGCGACAGAGCGAGACTCCGTCTCAAAAAAAAAAAAAATAAATAAATAAAAAATAAAATAAAAAAGTTTCTTTGATTGAACAGATTGGAAACAAGTTTTGTACATTCCCCAAATTGACATTTGGGAGCTCATTGATGCCAATGGTGAAAAAGTGAATATCCCTGGATAAATACTAGAAGGAAGGTATCTGATAAACTGGTTTGTGATGTGGGCATTCATCTCGAAGAATTAAACATATTTTTTCATTCAGCAGTTTGGAAACACTGTTTTTGTAGAATTTGTGATGGGATATTTGTTAGCACATTGATGCTTATGGTGAAAGAGGAAACATCTTCAGATAAACACTAGAAAGAAGCTTTCTGTGAAACTGCTGTGTGATGTGCACATTCTTCTCACAGAGTTAAACATTTATTTTCATTCAGCATTTTGGAAACACTATTTTTGTCTATTTTGTGAATGGACATTTGAGAGCTCATTGAGGTCAATGGTGAGAAAATGAGTGCCCCAGGATAAAAATTGAAAGAAGCTACCGGATAAACTGCTTTGTGATGTGTGTGTTCATCTCACACACTTAAAACTTCCTTTTCATTCAGCAGTTTGTAAACACTGTTTTTTAGAATCTCCAAAGGGATATTTGGAAGCACATTGAGGCCTCTGGTGAAAAAGAAAATTTCTTCAGATAAACACTAGAAAGAAGTTTTCTGTGAAACTGCTTTGTGATTTTTGCATTCATCTCACAGAGTTAAACATTTATTTTGATTCAACAGTTTAGAAATACTTTTTTTGTGCTTTCTGCAAATGGACATTTGGGATCTTATTGAGGCCAAGGGTGAAGTGACTATCCTAGGAAAAAAACTAAAAGGAAGCTATCTGAGAAACTGCTTTGTGAAGTGTGCACTCATCTCACAGAGTTAAACCTTTCTTTTATTCAGCAGGTTGGCAACACTGTTTTTGTCCATTCTGCCAATGGAAATTTGGGAACTCATTAAGGCCAATGGCAAAAAAGCAAATATCCCAGGATAAAAACCAGAAAGAAACTATCTGAGAAACTGCTTTGATGTGCATTCATCTCACAGAGTTAAACCTTCTTTTCATTCAGCAGTTTGAAACACTGTTTTTGTAGAATCTGAAGGATATTTGGGAGCATTGAGGCCTATGGTGAAAAAGGAAATATCTTCAGGATAAAACTAGAAGTTTCTGAGAAACTGCTTTATGATATGTGCATTCATCTCATAGAGTTAAATGTTTCTTTGGATTCAGCAGTATGGAAACACTATAGTTTTTCATTCACAGAATGGACTTTTGGGAGCTCATTGAGGCCAATGGTGAGAAAGTGAATATCTCAGGATAAAAACTAGAAGGAAGCTATCTGAGAAACTGCTATATGATTTGTGCATTCATCTCACAGAGTTAAAACTTTCTTTTCATTCATCAGTTTGGAAACACTGTTTTTGTAGAATCTGAGAAGTGAGAGATTGGACTGCATATGTGAGCATGTCAAAAAAAAATAAATAAATAAAAAAATAAAATAAAAAAGTTTCTTTTGATTCAACAGTTTATAAACGCTTTTTTTGTCCATTCTGTGAATGGACATTTGGGAGCTCATTGAGGCCAACAGAAAAAACGTGAATATCCCAGGATAAAACTAGAAGGAAGTTATCTGAGAATCCGCTCTTTGTTGTGCACAATCATCTCACAGAGCTAAACTTTTCTTTTCATTCAGCAGTTTGAAAACACTGTTTTGTATTCTGTGAATGGACATTTGGGAGCTCATTGATGCCAATGGCGAAAAAGTGAATATCCCAGGATAAAAAAACTAGAAAGAAGCTCTGAGAAACCACTTTGTGATGTGTTCATTCATCTCACAGAGTTAAAACATACTTTTCATTCAGCAGATTGCAAATACTATTTTTGGAGAATCTGTGAAGGGATATTTGAACACACATTGAGGCCTATGGTGAAAAAGGAATATCCCAGGATAAAACTAGAAAGAAGCTTTCTGAGAAACTGCTTGTGATGTGCATTCATCTCAGAGTTAAACCTTCTTTTCATTCAGCAGTTTGAAACACTGTTTTTGTAGAATCTGAAGGATATTTGGGAGCATTGAGGCCTATGGTGAAAAAGGAAATATCTTCAGATAGTACTCAGATTAAAACTTTTCATCAGTCATTGTTGTGACATTTTTTTCAAGTCTTTTTGTGAATAGTCAATAAACACTGCATGTGTCTTTATAGCAGCATGATTTATACTCCTTTGGGTATATACCCAGTAATGGGATGGCTGGGTCAAATGGTATTTCTAGTTCTAGATCCCTGAGGAATCGCCACACTGACTTCCACAATGGTTGAACTAGTTTACAGTCCCACCAACAGTATAAAAGCGTTCCTATTTCTCCACATCCTCTCCAGCACCTGTTGTTTCCTGATTTTTTAATGATGGCCATTCTAACTGGTGTGAGATGGTATCTCACTGTGGTTTTGATTTGCATTTCTCTGATGGCCAGTGATGATGAGCATTTCTTCATGTGTTTTCTGGCTGCATAAATGTCTTCTTTTGAGAAGTGTCTGTTCATGTCCTTTGCCCACTTTTTGATGGGGTTGTTTGTTTTTTTCTAGAATCCAGCAGCACATCAAAAAGCTTATACACCATGATCAAGTGGGCTTCATTGAGAACTGGTATTCAAAAATCAATAAATGTAATCCAGTCATAAAGCAGTAAAACACTGTTATCTCAATAGATGCAGAAAACTTTTGACAAAATTCAACAATTCATGCTAAAAAAAAACTAATTTAGGTATTGATGAGCATTAAAAAATAAGAGCTATATTTAAAACATTCATACTGACAAACTGAAGCATTCTCTGAAAACTGGAAACATGTTTTGTCATTCACATAGTGAAAGATTGGCCAGAGCAATGGGGAAAGGAAATAAATATTCAATTAAAAGAGGAAGAAACTGCTTTTGCAGATGACATGATTGTATATCTAGAAAATCCCATTGTCTCAGCCCAAAATCTCCTTAAGCTGATTAGCAACTTCAGCAAAGTCTCAGGATACAAAATCAATGTAAAAAAATCACAAGCATTCTTGTACACCAATCACAGACAAACAGAGAGCCAAATCATGAGTGAACTCCCATTCACAATTGCTTCAAAGAGAATAAAATACCTAGGAATCCAACTTACAAGGGATGTGAAGGACCTCTTCAAGGAGAACTACAAACCACTGCTCAACGAAATCAAAGAGGATACAAACAAATGGAAGAACATTCCATGCTCATGGGTTGGAAGAATCAATATCGTGAAAATGGCCATACTGCCCAAGGTAATTTATAGATTCAATGCCATCCCCATCAAGCTACCAATGACTTTCTTCACAGAATTGGAAAAAACTACTTTAAAGTTCATATGGAACCAAAAAAGAGCCCGCATCGCCAAGTCAATCCTAAGCCAAAAGAACAAAGCTGGAGGCATCACGCTACCTGACTTCAAACTATACTACAAGGCTACAGTAACCAAAACAGCATGGTACTGGTACCACAACAGAGATATAGATCAATGGAACAGAACAGAGCCCTCAGAAATGATGCATGTTTGCATATCTACAGAGTTCAACTATTTGATTTTGACAACTGTTTTCGTCCACAAGAAATGGACATTTGGATTCCTATTTAATAAATGGTGAAAAAGTGGCTATCCCATGTAAAAACTGAAACATCTATCTGAGTCACCTTATACAAAAATTAATTCAAGATGGATTAAAGACTTACATTTTCATTAGACCTAAAACCATTAAAATCCTACAAGAAAACCTAGGCAATACCATTCAGGACATAGGCGTGGGCAAGGACTTCATGTCTAAAACACCAAAAGCAATGGCAACAAAAGCCAAAATTGACAAATGGGATCTCATTAAACTAAAGAGCCTCTGCACAGCAAAAGAAACTACCATCAGAGTGAACAGGCAACCTACAGAATGGGAGAAAATTTTTGCAACCTACTCATCTGACAAAGGGCTAATATCCAGAATCTACAATGAACTCAAACAAATTTACATGAGAAACCACTTTCTGACGTGTGCATTCATCTCACAGAGTTAAACCTCTCTTTTCATTCAGCAGATTGGAAACACTGTTTTTATAGAATCTGTGAAGCAATATACGGGAGCGCTGTGAGGCCTATGGTGAAAAAGGATATAACTTCAATAAAAACAATAAACAATCTTTCTAAGAAGCTGTTTTGTGATGTATGCATTCATCTCACAGAGTTAAAACTTTTTTTGGATTCAGCATTTGGAAACACTGTTTTGTCCATTCCATGAATGGATGTTTGGGAGCTCATTGAGGCCAAGGGCAAAAAAGCAAATATCACAGGATAAATACTAGAAGGAATCAATTGTATAAACTTGTTTGTGATGTGGGCATTCATCTCATATAGTTAAAACTTTCTTTTCAATCAGTACTTTTGAAACTCAGTTTTTCTGGAATTTGCAAAGGGATATTTTGGAGAGCATTGAGGCCTATGGTGAAAATGGAAACATATTAAGATAGAAACTAGAAAGAAGATTTCTGAGAAACTGTTTTGTGATGTGTGCATTCCTCCCACAGAGTTCAACCTTTCTTTGGATTCAGCATTTTGGAAGCCACTGTTTTTGTCCATTTTGGGAATGGACATTTGGGAGCTCATTGAGGCCAGTGGGGAAAAAGAGAATATCCCAGGATAAAAACAAGAAGGAAGCCATCTGAAAAACTGCTTCGTGATGTGTGCATTCATCTCACAGAGTTACTCTCTTCTCATTCAGAAGACTGGAAACCCTGTTTTGGTAACATCTGCCAAGGGATATTTGGGAGTACATTGAGGTCTATGGTGAAAAATGGAACATCTTCAGATAAAAACTAGATAGAAGCCTTCTGAAAAACTGCTTTGTGATATGTGCATTTGCGTCACAGAGTTAAAACTTTCTTTATATTCAGAATTTTGGAATCACTATTTTTGTCCATTCTGCAAATGGACATTTGGGAGCTCATTGAGATTAATGGCAAAAACGGGAATATCCCAGAATAAAAACTAGAAGTAAGTGATGTTGGAAACCACTTTGTGGTGTGTGCATTCACCTCACGGAATTAAGCCTTTCTTTTCATTGAGCACTTTGGACACACTGTTTTTGTAGGATCTGAGAAAGGATATTTGGGAGCGCATTGAGGTCTATGGTGAAAAAGGAAACATCTTCAGGGAAAAACTATAAAGAAGCTTTCTGATACATTGCTTTGTAATGTCTGCATTGATCTCAGAGAGTTAACACTTTCTTTGGATTCAGCAGTTCGGAAACTCTGTTTTTGTCCATTCTGCAAATGAAAGTTTGGGAGCTCATTGAGGACAATGGCAAAAAACAAAATCCCAGGATAAAATCTAGAAAGAAGCTACCTGAGAAACTGCTTTGTGATACATGCATTTATCTCACAGAGGTAAACCTTCCTTTACATTTGGCAGCTTGGAAACACTGTTTTTGTAGAATCTTCCAAGGGGTATTTGGGAATGAATGGAGGCCCATGATGAAAAAGGAAATATCATCAGATAAAAACTAGAAAGAAGTTTTCTGGGAAACTGCTTTGTGATGTGTGCATTTGACTCACAGCATTACACATTTCTTTGCATTCAGCAGTTTGGAAACCCTGTTTTTGTCCATTCTGCAAATGGACATTTGTGAGCTCATTGATGCCAATAGCAAAAAAGTGAATATCCCTAGATAAAAACTAGAAGGAAGCTCTCTGAGAATACACTTTTGGTTTGTGCATCCATCTCACAGAATTAAACCTTTCTTTTTATTCTGCAGTTTGGAAAAACTGTTTTGTAGAATCTCTGAAGGTGTGTTTTGAAGTGCATTGAGGCCTATGGTGAAAAAAAAACAACTTCAGATACAAACTAGAAAGAAGCTTGCTGAGAAACTGCTTTGGGATGTCTGTATTCATTCCAAGGAGTTAAGCCTTTCTTTAGATTCAGTAGTTTGGAAGCATTGTTTTTCTCCATTCTATGAATGGATATTTGGGAGCTCATTTAGGCCAAAGGTGAAAAAGCAAATATCCCAGGAGGAAACTAGAAGGAAGCTATCTGGGAAACTGCTTTGTGATGTTTGCATTCATTTCCCAGAGTTAAACCTTTCCTTTCATTCAACAGTTTGGAAACACAGTTTTTGTTCAATCTACATAGGAGTATTTGGGAGTGTATTGAGGCTTGTGGTGAAAAAGGAAACAATCAGCTAAAAACAAGAAAGAAGCTTTCTGAGAAACTGCTTTGTGATGCATTCATTCATTACACAGAGGTAACGCTTTCTTTGGATTCAGAAGTTTGGAAACACTGTTTATGTTGATTCTGCGAATGGACATTTGGGAGTCATTGAGGTCAATGGTGAAAAGCGTATACCCCAGGATAAAAACTAGAAGGAAACTATCTGAGAAATGGATTTGTGAGGTGTGCATTCATCTCTCAGAATTAAAACTTTCTTTTCATTCAGCAGCTTGGAAACACTGTTTTTGTAGAATCTGCAAGGGGATATTTGAAAGCGAATTGAGGAATATGGTGAAAAAGGAAAGAAATTCAGAAAAAAACTAGAAAGAAGCTTTCTTAGAAACTGTTTTGTGATGTGTGCAGTCATCTCACAGAGATAAATCTTTCTTTCTATTCAGCAGTTTGGAAACACAATTTTTGTTCATTCTGTGAATGGACATTAGGGAGCTCATTGAAGCCAATCACGAAAAAGGGAATATACTAGGATGAAAATGAGAAGGAAGCTATCTGATAAACCACTTTGTGATGTGGGCATTCATCTCTCAAATGCAAACCTTTCTTTTCATTCAGTAGTTTGGAAACACGGTATTTATAGAATCTGGGAGCACATTGAGGCCTATGGTAAAAAAGGAAACATCTTCAGATAAAAACTAGAAACAAGCTTACTGAGAAACTGCTTTGGGAGGTGTGCATTAATCTCACAGAGTTAAACCTTTCTTTGAATTCAGCACTTTTGAAACACTGTTTTTGTCCATACTGCGAATGGACATCTCTGACCTCATTGAAGCTAATGGCAAAAAAGTGAATATCCCTGGATAAAAACTAAAATGAAGCTATTTTAGAAATTGCTTGGTGATGTGTACATTCATCACACAGAACTTAATCTTTCTTTTCATTCAGCAGTTTGGAAACGTTGTTCTTGTAGAATCTGTGATGGGATATTTAGAAGCGCATTGAGGCCTATGGTGAAAAAGGAAATATCTTCAGGCAAAAAGTAGAAAGCACCTCTCTGAGAAACTGCTTTGTTTTCGGTGCATTCATCTCACAGTGTAAAACTTTCTTTGGATTCAGCAGTTTCAAAACACGGTTTTTGTCCATTCTACAAATGGACATTTGAGAGCTATTTGAGGTTAATGGCAAAAACGGGAATATCCCAGGATAAAAACTAGAAGTAAGTGATCTTGGAAACCACTTTGTGTTGTGTGTATTCGTCTTGGAGAGATTAACATTTCTTTTCATTGAGCAGTTTGGACACATTGTTTTTGTAGAATCTGAGAAAGGATATTTGGGAGTGCATTGAGGCCTATGGTGAAAAAGGAAACATCTTCAGGGAAAAACTAGAAAGAATCTTTCTGAGACACTGCTTTGTGCTATCTGCATTGATCTCACAGAGTTAACACTTTCTTTGGATTCAGTAGTTTGGAAACTCTGTTTTTGTCCATTCTGTAAATGGACGTTGGGAGATCCTTGAGAACAATGGCATAAAAGCAAATATCCCAGGATAAAATCTAGAAAGAAGCTATCTGAGAAACTGCTTTATGATATGTGCATTCTTCTCCCAGTGGTAAACCTTTCTTTTCATTCAGCAGTTTGGAAACACTGTTTTTGTAGAATCTTTAAAGTGGTATTTGGGAATGCATAGAGATCCATGGTAGAAAAGGAAATATCATCAGATAAAAACTAGAAAGATTTCTGGGAAACTGCTTTCTGATGTGAGCATTTGACACATAGAGTTACACATTTCTTTAAATTCAGCAGTTTGGAAACTGTTTTTGTCCATTCTGTGAATGGATATTTGGGAGCTAATTTAGGCCAATGGCAAAAAGGTGAATATCCCCAGATAAAAAATACAAGAAAGCTCTCTGAGAATATGCTTTTGGTGTGTGCATTCATATTGCAGAATTAAACCTTTCTTTTCATTCAGTACTTTGGAGAAACTGTTTTGTAGAATCTGCGAAGTTCTATTTCAGAGTGCATTGAGGCCTATTGGGAAACAGGAAACATCTTCATATAAAAACTAGAAAGAAGCTTTCTGAGAAACTGCTTTGTGACGTGTGCATTCACCTCACAGAGATAAAACTTTCTTTGGATTAAGCAGTTTGGAAACACTGTTTTCATCTATTCTGTGACTGTACATTTGGGAGCTCATTTGGGCCAATGGCAAAAAAACGAATATCCCAGGATAAAATCTAGAAGGAAGCTATCTGATAAATTGCTTTGTGATGTGTGCATTCATCTTGCAGAATTAAAACATTATTTTCATTCAGCAATTTGGAAACACTGTTTTTGTAGAATCTGTGAAGGGATATTTGGGAGCTCATTGAGGCCTATAGTGAAAAAGGAAACATCTTCAGATAAAAACCAGAAAGAACTATTCTGAGAAACTGCTTTGTGATGTGTGTCTTTATGTCACAGAGTTAAAATTTTCTATGGATTCAGAAGTTTAGAAACAATGTTTTTGTCCATTTTGTGAATGGACATTTGGGAGCTCTTTTTTTTTCAGAATATAATTATATATCTTTATTTGTTTTCCACTCCTTTTCTTATTATACTTTAAGTTTTAGGGTACATGCACACTACGTGCAGGTTAGTTACATACATATACATGTGCCATGTTGGTGTGCTTCACCCATTAACTCGTCATTTACATTAGGTGTAAGTCTTAATGCTATCCCTCCCCACTTCCCCGACCCTACAACAGGCCTGGGAGTGTCATGTTCTCCTTCTTGTGTCCATGTGTTCGCATGGTTCAATTACTACCTATGAGTGAGAGCACGCAGTGTTTGGTTTTTTGTCCTTGTGATAGTTTGCTGAGAATGACGGTTTCCAGCTTCATCCATGTCCCTACAAAGGACATGAATTCATTGTTTATGGCTGGATAGTATTCCATGGTGCGTATGTGCCATATTTTCTTAATCCAGTCTATCATTGTTGGACATGTGGGTTGGTTCCAAGTCTTTGCTATTGTGAATAGTGCCACAATAAACATACATGTGCATGTGTCTTTATAGCAGCATGATTTGTAATCCTTTGGGTATATACCCAGTAATGGGATGGCTGGGTCAAATGGTATTTCTAGTTCTAGATCCCTGAGGAATTGCCACACTGACTTCCACAATGGTTGAACTAGTTTACAGTCCTACCAACAGTGTAAAACTGTTCCTATTTTTCCTCATCCTCTCCAGCACCTGCTGTTTCCTGACTTTTTACTGATCACCATTCTAACTGGTGTAAGATGGTATCTCATTGTGGTTTTGATTTGCATTTCTCTGACGGTCAGTGATGATGAGCATTTTTTCCTCTATCTTTTGGCTGCATAAATGTCTTCTTTTGAGAAGTGTCTGTTCATATCCTTCACAAACTTGTTGATGAGTTTGTTTTTTTCTTGTAAATTTGTTTGAGTTCATCGTAGATTCTGGATATTAGCCCTTTGTCAGATGAGTAGATTGCAAAAATTTTCTCCCATTCTGTAGGTTGCCTGTTCACTCTGATGGTGGTTTCTTTTGCTGTGCAGAAGCTCTTTAGTTTAATTAGATCCCATTTGTCAATTTTGGCTTTTGTTGCCATTGCTTTTGGTGTTTTAGACATGAAGTGCATGGTCATGTCTATGTCCTGAATGGTATTGCCTAGGTTTTCTTCCAGGGTTTTTATGGTTTTAGGTCTAACATGTAAGTCATTAATCCATTTTGAATTAACTTTTGTATAAGGTGTAAGGAAGGGATCCAGTTTCAGCTTTCTACATGTGGCTAGCCAGTTTTACCCAGCACCTTTTATTATATAGGGAATCCTTTCCCCATTTCTTGTTTTTGTCAGGTTTCTCAAAGATCAGGTGGCTGTAGATATGTGACATTATTTCTGAGGGCTCTGTTCTGTTCCTTTGGTCTATATCTCTGTTTTGGTAACTGTACTGTGCTGTTTTGGTTACTTTAGCCTTGTAGTATAGTTTGAAGTCAGGTAGCGTGATGTCTCCAGCTTTGTTCTTTTGGCTTAGGATCGACTTGGCAATGCGGGCTCTTTTTTGGTTCCATATGAAGTTTCAAGCAGTTTTTTCCAATTCTGTGAATAAAATCATTGGTAGCTTGATGCGGATGGCATTGAATCTATAAATTACCTTGGGTAGTATGGCCATTTTCACGATATTGATTCTTCCAACCCATGAGCATGGAATGTTCTTCCATTTGTTTGTATCCTCTTTTACTTCATTGAGGCGTGGTTTGTAGTTCTGCTTGAAGAGGTCCTTCATATCCCTTGTAGGTTGGATTCCTAGGTATTTTATTCTCTTGGAAGCAATTGTGAATAGGAGTTCACTCATGATTTGGCTCTCTGTTTTTCTGTTATTGGTGTATAAGAATGCCTGTGATTTTTGCACACTGATTTTGTATGTTGAGACGTTGCTGAAGTTACCTGTCAGCTTAAGGAGATTTTGGGCTGATATGATGTGGTTTTGTAGATATACAACCATGTCATCTGCAAAGAAGGACAATTTGACTTCCTCTTTTCCTAATTGAATACACTTTATTTCCTTCTCCTGACTGACTGTCCTGGCCAGAACTTCCAGCACTATGTTGAACAGGAGTGATGAGAGAGGGCATCCCTGTCTTGTGCTAGTTTTCAGAGGGAATGATTCCATTTTATTCATAAAGCAAGTCCTTAGAGACCTACAAAGAGACTTCAACTCCCACACAAAACTAATGGGAGACTTTAACACCACACTGTCAACATTAGACAGATCAATGAGGCAGAATGTTAACAAGGATACCCAGGAATTGAACTCAACTCTGCACGAAGAGGACCTAATAGACATCTACAGAATGCTCCACCTCAAATCAACAGAATATACATTCTTTTCAGCACCACACCACTCCTATTCCAAAATTGACCGCATAGTTGGAAGTAAAGTTCTCCTCAGCAAATGGAAAATAACAGAAATTATAACAAACTGTCTCTGAGACCACAGTGCAATCAAACTAGAACTCAGGATTAAGAAACTCACTCAGAACTGCTCAACTACATGGAAAGTGAACAACCTGCTCCTGAATGACTACTGGGTACATAAAGAAATGAAAGCAAAAATAAAGATGTTCTTTGAAACCAACGAGAACAAAGACACAACATACCAGAATCTCTGGGACACGTTCAAAGCAGTGTGTAGAGGGAAATTTATAGCACTAAATGCCCACAAGAGAAAGCAGGAAAGATCCAAAATTGACACCCTAACATCACAATTAACAGAACTAGAAAAGCAAGAGCAAACACATTCAAAAGCTAGCAGAAGGCAAGAAATAGCTAAGATCAAAGCAGAACTGAAGGAAATAGAGACAAAAAAAACGTCAAAAATCAATGAATCCAGGAGCTGGTTTTTTCAAAAGATCAACAAAATTGATAGGCTGCTACCAAGACTAATAAAGAAGAAAAGAGAGAAAAATCAAATAGATGCAATAAAAAATGATAAAGGGGATATCACCACTGATCCCACAGAAATACAAATTATCACCAGGGAATACTATAAACACCTCTATGCAAATAAACTAGGAAATCTAGAAAAAATGGATAAATTCCTCGACACATACACCCTCCCAAGACTAAACCAGGAAGAAGCTGAATCTCTGAATAGACCAATAACAGGATCTGAAATTGAGGCAATAATTAAGAGCTTACCAACCAAAAAAAGTCCAGAACCAGATGGATTCACAGCCAAATTCTACCAGAGGTACAAGGAGGAACTGGTACCATTTCTTCTGAAATTATTCCAATCAGTAGAAAAAGAGGGAATCCTCCCTAACTCATTTTATGAGGCCAGCATCATCCTGATACCAAAGCCTGGCAGAGATACAACAACAAAAAAAGAGAATTTTAGACTAATATCCCTGATGAACATCGATGCAAAAATCCTCAATAAAATGCAGCAAACCAAATCCAGCAGCACATCAAAAAGCTTATCCACCAATATCAAGTGGGCTTCATCCCTGGGATGCAAGGCTGGTTCAACATATGAAAATCAATAAACATAATCCAGTATATAAACAGAATCAATGACAAAAACCATATGACTATCTCAGTAAATGCAGAAAAGGCCTTTCACAAAATTCAACAACACTTCGTGCTAAAAGCTCTCAATAAATTAGATATTGATGGGATATATCCCAAAATAATAAGAGCTATCTGTGACATACCCACATTCGGGAGCTAATTGAGGCCAATGGCGAGAAAGTGAATATTCCAGGGTAAAAACCAGAAGGAAGCTATCTGAGACACTGCTTTGTGATATGAGCATTCATCTCTCAGGATTAAACCTTTCTTCTCATTCAATGGTTTGGAAACACTCTTTTTGTAGTATCTGTGAAGGGATATTTGGGAGCACATTGACGCCTATGGTGAAAAAGGAATTATCTACAGAGAAAAACTTGAATGAACCTTTCTGAGAAAATGCTTTGCAAAGTGTTTCATCTCATAGAGTTAAAACTTTTTGGATCCAGCACTTTTGAAACACTGTTTTTTTCCCTTCATCAAATAGACATTTGGGAGCTCATTGAGGCGAAAGGTGAAAAACCAAATATCCCAGGATAAAAACTAGAAGGAAGCTATATGAGAAGCCAATTTGTGATGTGTGCATTCACTTTGCAGATTTAAACTTTTCTTTTCATTCAGCAGTTTGGAAATACTGTTTTTGTAGAATCTGCAACGGGCTATTTGGGAACAAATTGAGGCCTATGGTGAAAAAGGAAACACCTTCAGATAAAAACTAGAAAGAAGCTTTCTGAGAAGTTACTTTGTGATGTGTGCATTCATCTCAAAATGGTAAACCTTTCTTTGGACTCGACAATTTGGAAACATTGTTTTTTTCCATTCTGTGAGAGGACATTTGGGAGCTCTTTGAGGCCAATGGCAAAAAAGGGAATATCCCAGGATAAAACTAGAAGGAAGCTATCAGAGAAACCGTTTGTGATGTGTGCATTCATCTCACAGAGTTAAACCTTTCTTTTCATTAAGCAGTTTGGAAACACTGTTTTTGTAGAATCTGCAAAAGGATATTAGGGAGAGCACTGATGCCTATGGTGAAAAAAAATGTCTACAAATAAAAACTAGAAGCTTTCTAAGAAACTGCTTTGTGATTTGTGCGTTCATACGACAGAGTTAAAGTTTTCTTTGGATTCAGCAGTTTGTAAACACTGTTTTTGTCCATTAGGCAAATGGACATTTGGGAGCTCATTGAGGCCAATGGCTAAAAAACGAATATTCCAGAATAAAAACTAGAAGGATGCTATCGGAGAAACTGCTTTTTGATGGGTGCATTCATTTCACAGAGTTGAACCTTTCTTTTCATTCAACAGTTTGGAAACACTATTTTGGTAGAATCTGAGAAGGGATATTTTGTAGCACATAGAGACGTATGGTGAAAAAGGAAACATCTTCAAATAAAAACTAGGAAAAAACTTTCTGAGAAACTGCTTTGTAATGTGTGCATTCGTATCACAGATTTAAACATTTCTTTGGATTCAGAGGTTTGGAAACACTGTTTTTGTCCATTCTATGAATGCACATCTGGGAACTCATTGAGGCCAATGGTGAAAAAGTGAATATCCCAGGATAAAAATTAGAAGGAAATTCTCTGAGAAACTGCTTTGTGATGTGTGCATTAATCTTGCAGAGTTAAAAATTTCTTTTCATTCAGCAGTTTGGAAACACTGTTTTTGTAGAATCTGCGAAGGGATATTTGGGAGTGCATTGAGGCCTATGGTGAAAAAAATATATTCAGATAAATACTAGAAAGACACTTTCTAAGAAACTAGCTTGTTATGGGCACATTCATCTCACAGAGTTAAACCTTTCTTTCAATTCAGCAATTTGGATTTACTGTTTTTGTCTATTTTGTGAATGGACATTTTGGAGCTCATTGAGGTCAATGGTGAAAAAGTGAATATCCCAGTATAAAAACTAGAGGGAATCTATCTGAGAAACTGCTTTGTAATGTGTGCATTCAGCACACAGAGTTAAGCCTTTCTTTTTATTCAACAGTTTGGAAACACTATTTTTGTTGAATCTGAGAAGGGCTATTTCGGAGTGCCTTGAGGCCAATGGTGAAAAAGGAAATATCTTCAGATAAAAACTAGAAAGAAGCTTTCTGAGAAACTGATTTGCGATGTTTGCACTCATCTCACAGAGTTCAACCATTCTTTTCATTCAGGAATTTGGAAACTGTTTTCGTCCATTCTGGGAATGGACATTTGGGACCTCATTGAGGCCAATGGTGAAAAAGTGAGTATCCCAGGATAAAAACTAGAAACAATCTATCTGAGTCACCGCTTGTGACATGTGCATTCATCTCCCAGGGTTGAACCTTTCTTTTCATTCAGAAGTTTGGAAACAGTGTTTTTGTAGAATCCACAATGGGATGTTTGGAAGTGCATTGAGGCCTATCCTGAAAAAGGAAATATCTTCAAATAAAAACAGGAAAGGTTTCTGAGAAACTGCTCTGTGATTTTTGCATTCATTTCTCAGATGTAAACCTTTCTTTGGACTCAGCAGTTTGGAAACAGTTTTTGTTGATTCTGCAAATGGACATTTGGGGCTCATTGAGGCCAATGGTGAAAAAGTGAATATCCCAGGATAAAAACTAGAAGGAAGCTATCTGTGAAACCAGTTTTTGACGTGTGCATTCAACTCACAGAGTTAAAGCTTCCTTTTCATTCAACATTTTGGAAACACTGTTTTTGTAATATCTGCAAAAGGATAGTTAGGAGCTCATTGAGAGTTATGGTGAAAAAGGAAACCTTCAGATAAAATCTAGAAAGAATCTTTTTGAGAAACAGCTTTGTGATCTATGAATTCATCTCACAGAGTTAAACTTTTCTTTTGATTCTGCTTTTTGAAAATAATGTTTGTATCCATTCTGCAAATGGACATTTGGGAGGACATTGAGGTCAATGGCCAAAATGTGAATATCCCAAGATGAAAACTAGAAGGAAGCTCCCTGAGGAACTGCTTTGTGATGTGTGCATTCATCTTATAGAGTTAAATTTCCCTTTTCATTAAACAGATTGGAAACACTGTTTTTGTGGACTCTGTGAAGGGTATTTGGGAGTGCATGGAGACCTATGGTGAAAAAGTAAACATCTTCAGATAAAAACCAGAAAGAAGCTTCTGAGAAAAGAAGCTTTGCGATGTGTGCATTCATCTCACACAGATTAACCTTTGTTTGGATTCAGTAGTTTGGAAATTCTCTTTTCTTCCATTCTCTGAATGGACATTTTGGAGGTCATTGAGACCAACAGCGAAGAAGTGAATATCCCAGGATAAAAACCAGATGGAATTTCTCTGAGAAACCACTTTGTGATGTGTGCATTCATCTCACAGAGATAAAACTTTCTTTTCACTCAACAGTTTGGAAACACTGTTTTTGTAGAAACTGTGAAGGGATATTTGGGAGCGAATTTTGGCCCTTGGTGAATAGGGAAACATCTTCAGATAAAATCTAGAAAGAAGCTTTCTGAGAAACTACTTTGTGGTGTGTGCATTCGTGTCATAGAATAAAATCTTTGGTTGGATTTTGCAGTTTGGAAACACTGTTTTTATCAATTCTGCCTATGGAAACTTGGGAGCTCAGTTAGGCCAATGGTGAAGAAGAGAATATCTCAGGATAAAAACTGAAAGGAAACTATATGAGGAACTATTTTTGATGTCTACATTCATCTCACAGTGTTAAAACTTTCTTTTGATTCAGCATTTTGGAAACACTGTTTTTGTAGAACCTGTGAAGGGATAATTGAGAATGCATTGAGACATATGGTGAAAAAGGAAGCATCTTCAGAAAAAAACTAGATAGAAGTTTTTAAGAAACTGCTTTGTGATGTGCACATTCATGTCATAAAGTTAAACCTTTCTTTGGATTCCACAGTTTTGAAACCCTTTTTTTGTCCACTCTGTGAATGAATATTTGGGAGCTCATTGAGGCCAATGGAGAAAAAGCAAATATCCCAGGATTAAAACTAGATGGCAGCTATCTGAGGAGCTGCTTTGTGATGTGTGCATTCCTCTCACAGAGATAAAACTTTCTTTTCATTCAGCAGCTTGGAAACACTGTTTTTGTAGAATCTGCAAAGGGATATTTCAGTGCCCATCGAGGCCAATCGTGAAAAGGGAACATCTTCAGATGAAAACTAGAAAGAAGCTTTTGGAGAAACTATTTTGTGATGTCTGAATTCATCGCCCAGAGTTAAAAATTTATTTGGATTCAACCGTTTGAAAACACTGTATTTGTTCATTATGCAAATGGACATTTGGGAGCTCATTGAGGCCAATCTTGAAAAAGCAAATATCTCAGGACAAAAATTAGAAGGAAGCTGTCTGAGAAACTGCTTTGTGATGTGTGCATTTATCTCTCAGACTTAAACCCTTCTTTTCATTCAACAGTTTGGACACACTATTTTTGTAGAATCTGTGAAGGGGTACTTAGGAGTGCATTGAGGCCTATGGTGAAAAAGGAAAAATCTTAAGAAAAAAAACTAGAAAGAAATTTTCTGAGAAACTACTTCATGATATGTGCATTACTCTCAAAGAGTTAAACATTTCTTTGGATTCAGCAGTTTGTAAATGCTGTTTTTGTCCATTGTGTGAATGGATATTTGGGAGCTCATTGAGGCCAACGACAAAAAAGCAAATATCCCAGGTTAAAAACTAGAATGAAGCTGAGAAACTGCTTTGTGCCGTATGCATTCATCTCACAGAGATAAACCTCCATTTTCATTCTGCAGATTTGGAAAACTGTTTTTGTAGAAACTGCAAAGGGATGTTTCTTGGCTCTTTTAGGTCTATGGTGGAAAGGGAGATATCTTCATATAAAAACTAGAAAGAAGCTTTATGTGAAACTGCTTTGTGATGAGTGAAATCATCTCATTGAGTTAAACCTTTGTATTGTTTCAGCCATTTCAAAACACAGTTTTTGTCCATTCTGTGAAAGGACATTTGGGAGCTCATTGAGGCCAGTGGCAAAAAAGAGAGTATCCCAGAAAAAAACAAAAGGAAGCTATCTGAGAAAACGCTTTGTGATGTCTGCACTCATATCACAGAGTTAAACCTTTCCTGTTATTCAGTAGTTTGGAAACACTGTTTTTGTAGGGTCTGCAAAGGGATATTTGGGAGCACATGGAGGCCAATGGTGAAAAAGGAAATATCTTCAGATAAAAAAAGAAGGAAGATTTCTGAGAAACTGCTTTGTGATGTGTGCATTCATTTCACAGAATTAGACCTTTCTTTGGATTCAGCAGTTTGTAAACACTGTTTTTGTAGAATCTGCGAAGGCATATTTGGGAGCGCATTGAGGCCTATGGTGAAAAAATATCTTCAGGTGTAAACTAGAAAGAAAGTTTCTGAGAAACTGCATTGTGATGTGTGCCTTAATCTCACAGAGTTAGAAACTTCATTGGATTCAGCAGTTTGAAAACACTGTTTATTCCATTATGCAAATTGACATTTGGGAGCTCATTGAGGTCAATGGTGAAAAAGCGAATATCCCAGAATAAAATCTGTAAGGAGACTATCTGAGAAGCCACTTTGTGATGTGTGCATTCACCTCACAGACATAAACATTTCTTTTCATTCAGCAGCTAGGAAACACTGGTTTTGTATAATCTGTGAAGGGATATTTGGGAGCACATTGAGGCCTATGGTGAAAAAGGAAAAAAACTTCAGATAAAAACTAGAGGCCAAGCACGGTGGCTCATGACTGTAATCCTAGCACTTTGGGAGGCTGAGGCAGGTGGATCACTAGGTCAGGAGATTGAGACCATGGTGAAACCCCGTCTCTAATAAAAATACGAAAAGTTAGCCAGGCGTGGTGGCAGGTGCCTGTAGTCCCAGCTACTCCAGAGGCTGAGACAGGAGAATGGCATGAACCCGGGAGGCAGAGCTTGAAGTGAGCCGAGATTGTGCCACTGCACTCCAGCCTAGGTGACAGAGTGAGACTGCCTCAAAAAAAGAAAAAAAACTAGAAAGAAGCTTTCTGAGAAACTGCTTTGTGATGTGTGGATTCATATCACAGAGGTAAACCTTTCTATTGCTTCAGCAGTTTGGAAGCACTGTTTTATTCTGTTCTGCAAATGCACATTTGGGAGCTGAATATCCCAGGATTAAAACAAGAAAGAAGTTATCTGAGAAACCGCTTTGTGATGTGAGCACTCATCTCACAGAATTAAACCTTTCTTTCATTCCACAGTTTGGAAACACTGTTTTTGTCCATTCTGTGAGTGGACATTTAGGAGCTCATTGAGGCCAATGGCAAAAAAAGGAATATCCCAGGATAAAAACAAGAAGGAAGCTATCTGATACACAGCTTTTTGATGTATGCATTTATCTCAAAGAGTTAAAATTTCCTTCTTTCAGCAGTTTGGAAACACTGTTTTGGTAGAATCTGTGAAGGGATATTTGGGAGCACATTAAAACCTATGGTGAGAAAGGTAAAATCTTCAGATAAAAACTAGAAAGAAGCTCTCTAAGAAACTGCTTTGTGATGTGTGCATGCATGTCACAAATGTAAACATTTCTTTTGAGTCAGCAGTTTGGAAACACTGTTTTTTGTCAATTCTGTGAATGGACATTTGCGAGCTCATAGAGGCCAATGGTGAAAAAAGGAATATTGCATGATAAAAACTAGAAGGAAGCTATCAGAGAAACCGAATTGTGATGTGTGGAATCATCTTGCAGAGGAAAACTTTCTTTCATTCAGAAGCTTTGGAAACAATGTTTCTGTAGAATCTGCAAAGGGATATTAAGGAGCACATTGAAGACTATCATGAAAAAGAAATATCTTCATCTAAAAACTAGAAAGAATCCTTTTGAGAATCTTCTGTGTAATGTGTGCACACATATCAGAGTTAAAAATTTCTTTAGATTCAGCAGTTTGGAAACACCAATTTTGTCCATTCTACAAACGGATATTTGGAACTCATTGAGGCCAAAGGTGAAAAAGACAATATCCCAGGATAAAAACTAGAAGTAAGCTATCTGAGAAACCACTTTTGATGTGTGCATTCACCTCGCAGAGTTAAACGTTTCTTTTCATTCAGCAGTTTGTAAACACTGTTTTCTTTCCATTCTGTGAATGGAGGTTTGGGAGCTCATTGAGGCCAATGGTTAAAAAGTGAATATCCCAGGATAAAATTTCAAAGGAAGCTATTCGAGGAACTGCTTTGCGATGTCTGCATTCATGCCACAGAGTTAAACCTTTTTTTCATTCAGCAGTTTGGAAACACTGTTTTTGTAGAATCTGTGAAGGGATATTTAGGAGCACATTGAGGACTACAGTGAAAAAGAAATATCTTCATATACAAACTAGAAAGAAACTTTCTGAGAATCTGTTTTGTGATGTGTGCATTCATATGAAAGAGTTAAACACTTTTTTGAGTAGTTTGAAAACAGTGTTTTTGTAGAATCTCCGAAAGCATATTTGGGAGCACATTGAGGAATATGGTGAAAAAGGAAATATCTTCAAATAAAAACTAGAAAGAAGCTTTCTGAGACACTGCTTTGTGATGTGTGCATTCATCTCAAAGAGTTAAAACTTTCTTTTGATTGATCAGTTTGGAAACACTGTTTTTGTAGAATCTGTAAAGTGATATTTGGGAGTGCACTGAGGCCTGTGGTAAAAAGGAAATATCTTTAGATAAAAACCTGAAATAAGATTTCTGAGAGACTGCTTTCTGATGTGTGCATTTATCTAACAGAGTTAAACTTTTCTTTCAATTGAGCAGTTTGGAAATATTGTTCTGTAGAATCTGAGGAAGGATATTTAGGAGCCCATTGAGGACTGTGGGGAAAAAGGAAATACATTGTTTTGATTGTGCAGCTTAGAAACTCTGTTTTTATAGAATCTGCAAAAGGATATTTGGGAGCATCCTGAGGTCTATGGTGACAAAGGAAATATCTTCAGATAAAAAACTAGAAAGAAGCTCTCTGAGTTATTGCTTTGTGATGTGTGCATTCATCTCCCAGATTTAAACTTTTCTTTTGATTGAGCAGCTTGTAAACAATGTTTTTGTAGAATCTGCAAAGCAATATTTGGGAGAGCATTGTGGCCTATGATGAGAAATGAAAATATCTTCAGATAAAAACTAGAAAGTAGCTTTCTGAGACACTGTTTTGTGATGTGTCCATTCATCTCACATTGTTAAATATTTCTTTTGAGTGAACAGATTGGAAACACTGTTTTTGTAGAATATACAAAGGGATAGTTAGGAGTTCATTGAGGCCTACGGTAAAAAAAAGAAATATATTTAGATAAAAATTAGGAAGAATTTTCTGAGAAACTGCTTTGTGATTTGGGCATTCATCTCACAGAGGTAAACCTTTCTTTTCATTGAGCAGTTTATGAAGACTGTTTTTGTACAATCTGTGGATGGATATCTGGGATGCATTGAGACTTATGGTGAAAATGAAAATATCTTCAGACAAAAACTACAAAGAAGTTTTCTCAGAAACTGCTTTGTGATATGTGCATTCATCTCACAGAGTTAAACCTTTCTATTGATTCAGCCATATGGAAACACGGTTTTTGTAGAATCTGTGAGGGGACATTTTGTGGTGCATGGAGGCTTATGGTGAAAAAGAAAATATCTTCAGATAAATACTAGAAAGAATCTTTTTTAGAAACTGCCATGTGATCTGGGCATTCATGTCACAGGGTTAAACCTTTCTTTTGAATCAGCAGTTTAGAAACTCTGTTTTTGTAGGATAAGGGAAGGGATATTTGGGAGCACATTGAGGCCTAGTTAGAAAAAGAAAATATCTTCATATAAAAACTAGAAGAAGCTTTCTGAGAAACTCCTTTGTGTTGTGTGCATTCACCACACAGAATTCAACCTTTCTTTCACTTCAGAAGTTTGGAAACAACGTTTTTGCAGAATTTATGAAGGCATATTTGGGAGTGCATTGAGGCCTATGGTGAAAAAAGAAATATCTTCAGATAAAAACTAGAAAGAAGCTATCTGAGAAACCACTTTGTGATGTGTGCATTCATCTTGCAGAGCTAAATCTTTTATTTGATTCAGTAGTTCAGAAACACTGTTTTTGTAGAATATGCGAAAGGATATTTGGGAATGCATTGAGGCCTATGGTGAAAAATAAAATATCTTTAGATAAATATTAGAAAGAAGCTTTATAAGAAGCTGCTTTGTGATGTTTGCATACATCTCATGGATTTAATCCTTTCTTTTGGTTCAGCAGTTTAGAAACACTGTTTTTGTAGCATCTGCGAAGGGATATTTGGGAGCATTTTGAGGCCTATAGTGGAAAAGGAAATATCTTCAGAGAAGAGCTAGATAGAAGCTATCTGAGAAACTGCTTTGTGATGTGTGCATTCATCTCACAGACTTAAAATTTTCTTTTGTTTGAGCAATTTGGAAACACTGTTTTTGTGGAATCTGCAAAGGGATATTTGGGAGGGCACTGAGGTCTATGGTGAAAAAGGAAATATCTTCTGATAAAAACTAGAAAGAAGCTTTTTGAGAAACTGCTTTGTGAGGTGTGCATTCCTCTCACAGAGTTAAACCTTTCTTTTGATTGATCAGTCAGGAAACACAGTTTTTGTAGAATCTGTGAAGGGATATTTTGGAGTGCACAATGAGGTCTATGGTGAAAAAGGAAATATTTTAAGAGAAAAAACAGAAAGATTTCTGAGAAACTGACTTGTGATATGTGCATTCTTCTTATAGAGTTAAACCTTTCTTTTTATGAAGAATCTTGGAAACACTGTTTTTGTAGAATCTGCAATGGGATATTTTGGAGTGCATTGAAGCCTATGATGATAAAGGAAATATGTTCAGATAAAAACTAGAAAGAAACTTTTTGAGAAACTGCTTTGTGAGGTGTGCATTCATTTAACAGAGTTAAATCTTTCTTTTGATGGAGCAGTGAGGAAAGACTGTTTTTTTAGAATCTGCAAAGATATAGTTGGGAGTGCATTAAGTCCTATTTGAAAAAGAAAACATCTTCAGAAAAAAACTACTAAGAAGATTTCTGAGAAACTGTTTTATGATGTGTGCATGAATCTCACAGATTTAAACCTTTCTTTTGATGGAGCCGTTTTGGAAATACTGTTTTTGTGTAATCTGTGAAGGGATATTTGGGAGTGCATTGAGGCCTATGGTGAAAAAGGAAACATCTTCAGGGAAAAACTTGAAAGAGACTTTCTGAGAAACTGCTTTGTGAAGTGTGCATTCCTCTCATTGAGTTAAACCTTTCTTTTGACTGAGCAGTTTGGAAACACTGTTTGTGTAGAATCTGCAAAGGGTATTTGTGACCTATGGTGAAAAAGGAAACATTTTCAGATAAAAACTTCAAAGAATCTTTCTGAGAAACTGCTTGATGATGTGTCTATTCATCTCCCAGAGTTAAAGCTTACTTTGATGGAGTAGTTTGGACACATTGTTTTTGTAGAATCTGCCAAGGGATATTTGTTAGCACATTGATGCTTATGGTGAAAGAGGAAACATCTTCAGACCAGATAGAATCTTTCTGAGAAACTGCTTTGTGATGTGTGCATTCACGCTGCAGAGTTAAACCATTCTTTACATTTAGCAGTTTGGAAACACTGTTTTTGTAGAATCAGTGAAGGGTATTTAGGAAAGCATTGAAGCCTATGGTGAAAAAGTAAACATCTTCAGATAAAAACTAGAAAGAAGCTTTCTGTGAAACTGCTTTGTGATGAGTGCATTCGTCTCACAGAGTTAAACCTTTCTTTTGATTGAACTGTTTGGAAACACTGTTTTTGTGGAATCTGCGAAGCGATATTTTGTAGCACATTGGGGCATATGGTGAAAAAAGAAATATCTTCAGATAAAAACTAGAAAGAAGTTTTCTGAGAAACTGATTTCTGATGCGTGTATTCACCTCACAGAGTTAAACCATCCTTTTGATGGAGCAGTTTGGAAACACTGTTTTTGTAGAATCTGTGATGGGATATTTGGAAGCTCATTCAGGCCTGTGGTGAGAAAGGAAGTATCTTCAGGTAAAAATAGAAAGATGGGATCTGAAGAATTGCTTTGTGATGTGGGCATTCATCTCACAGAGTTAAACCTTTCTTTTGATGGAGCAGTTTGGAAACACTGTTTTTCTATAATCTGTGAAGGGATATTTGGGAGTGCATTGAGGCCTATGGTGAAAATGGAAATATCTTCATATAAAAACTCAAAAGAAGCTTTCTGAGAAAATGCTTTGTGATGCGTGCACTTGCTTTTCATGGAGCAGTTTGGAAAGAATGTTTTTGTAGAACCTGCAAAGGGATATTTGGGAGTGCATTGAGGCCTAGGGTGAAAACAGAAATATTATCAGATAAAAATTAAAAAGAAGCTTTCTGAGAAACTGCTTTGTGATGAGTGCATTCATCTCACAGAATTAAATCCTCATTTTGATTGAACAGTTTGGAAACACTGTTTTTGTAGAATTTGTGAAGGGATATTTGGGAGAGCATTGAGGCTTACGGTGGAAAAGGAAATATCTTCACATAAAAACTAGAAAGAAGCTTTCTGAGAAACTGCTTTGTGAAGTGTGCATTCATCTGACAGAGATAAACATTTCTTTGGATTCAAAAGTTTGAAAATACTATTTCTGTTGAATCTGCAAAGGGATATTTGGGAGCACATTGAGGACTGTGGTGATGAAATATCTTCATATAAAAACTAGAAGGAACTTTCTGAAAATCTGCTTGATAATGTGTGCATTCATGTAACAGTGTTAAACCTTTCTTTTTATGAAGAATCTTGGAAACACTGTTTTTGTAGAATCTGCGTGGGGATATTTGAGATCACATTTAGGCCTAGGCTGAAAGAGGAAATATTTTCAGAGAGAAACTAGAAAGAAGCTTTCAGAGACACTGCTTTGTGATGTGTACATTCATCCTACTGATTCAAACCTTTATGTTGATGGATCTGTTTGGCAACAATGGTTTTATAGAAACTGTGAAGGCATATTTGGGAGTGCATTGAGGTCTATGTCGAAAAATAAAATATCTTCAGACAAAAATTAGAAAGAAGCCTTCTGTGAAGTTGCTTTGTGATGTGTTCATTCATCTCACAGAGTTAAACCTTTCCTGTGATCCAGAAGTTTGGAAACACTGTATTTTTAGAATCTGTGAAGGGATATTTTGGAGTGCATTGAGTCCTATGGTGAAAAAGGCAAAATCTTCAGAGAAAGATGAGAAAGTAGCTTTCTGAGAAACTGCTTTGTGAAGCGTGCATTCATCTCAAAGAATTAAAGCTTTCTTTTGATTGAGCAGTTTGGAAACAGTGTTTTTATAGAATTGGCAAAGGTATATTTGGGAGTGCATTGAGGCCTAGGGTCAAAAGGAAATAACTTTCGATAAAAAATAGAAAGATGATTTCTGAGAAACTGCTTTGTGATGTGTGCTTTCATCTCACAGAGTTAAACCTTTCTTTTGATTCAGCAGTTTAGAAAGACTGTTTTTTAGAATCTGAGAAGGTATATTTCAGAGCGCATTCAGGCCTATGGTGAAAAAGAAGATATATTCAAATAAAAAGAAGAAAGAAGCTTTCTGAGAAACTGCTTTGAGATGTGTACATTCACCTCAGAGTTAAATCTTTGTTTTTATTCAGCAGTTTGGAAACACTGTTTATGTAGAGTCTGCAAAGGGATATTTAGGAGTGCATTGAGGCCTATGGTGAAAATATATTCAGATAAAAATTAGAAAGAAGCTGTCTGAGAAACTGATCTGTGTTGTGTGCATTCATCTCACAGAGTTAAACCATTCTTTTGATTCAGCAGTTCGGAAACACTGTTTTATAGAATCTGCAATGGGATATTTGGGAGCACATTGAGGTCTATGGTGGAAGAAGGAAACATGTTCAGATAAAAACTAGAAAGATGCTTTCTGAGAAACTGCTTTGTGATGTGTACATTCCTCTCACACAGTTAAACTTTTCTTTGGATGCAGCAGTTTGGAGACACTCTTTTTGTAGAATCTGTGGGTGGATATTTGGGAGCACATTGAGGCCTATGCTGAAAAAGGAGATATCTTCTGGTAAAAACAAGAGAAAAAGTTTCTGAGAAACTGCTTTGTGATGTGTGCTTTCATCTCATGGAGCTAAACCTTTCTTTGAATTCGGCAGTTTGGAAACACTGTTTTTGTACTGTCTGCGAAGAGATATTTGGGAGTGCACTGAGGCCTAGGGTGAAAAAGAAAATGTCTTCAGATAACAACTACAAATAAGGTTTTTGAGAATCTGCTTTGTGATGTGTGCATTCATCTCACAGAGTTAAACCTCTCTTTTCCTGCAGCAGTTTGGAAACACTGTTTTTTGGAGAATCTGCAAAGGGATATTTGGGAGCACATTGAAGTCTATGGTTAAAAAGGAAATATCTTCATACAAATATTGGAAAGAAGCTTTCTGAGAAACTGCTTTGTGATGTGTGCATTCATCTCACGGAATTAAAGATTTTTTTCATTCAGCAGTTTGGAAACGCTGTTTTCATATAATCTGTGAAGGGATATTTGGGAGCCCATTGGGGCCTATGGTCAAAACAAAAATATCTTCAGATAAAAACTAGATATAAGTTTTCTGAAAAACAGCTTTGTGATGTGTGCATTCATCTTACAGAGTTAAGTTTTCCTATGAGCCGTTTGGAAACACAGTTTTGTAGAATCTGTGAAGGGATATTTGGGAGTGCAATGATGCCTCCAGTAAAAAACAAAATATCTTCAGATAAAAAGTAGAAAGAAGCTTTCTGAGAAACTGCTCTCTGATGTGTGCATTAGTCTCACAGAGTTAAACCTTTCTTTTAATTCAGCAGTTTAGAAACACTGTTTATGTAGAGTCTGCAAAGGGATATTAGTGCATTGAGGTCTATGGTGAAAAAGAAAGTATCTTCAGATAAAAATGAGAAAGAAGCTTCTGAGAAACTGCTTTGTGATGTGGGCATTCATCTCACAGAGATAAATTTTGTTTCATTCAAAGGTTCAGAAACATTGTTTTGTAGAAATTTCAAAGGAATATTTGGGAGTGCATTGAGGCCTATAATTAAAAAGGAAATATTTCCAGTTAAAAACTAGATGGATGCTTTCTGAGAAACTGCTTTGTCATGTGCTCATTCATCTCACAGATTTAAAGGTTTCATTTCATTCAGCATTTTGGAAATACTGTTTCTGAAAAGAGATATTTGGGAGTGCATTGAGGCCTATGGTGAAAAAGAAAATATCTTCAGATAAATCTAGAAACAAGCTTTCTGAGAAACTTCTTTCTGATGTGTGCGCTCATCTCACAGGGTTAAATGTTTCTTTTCATTCAGCAGTTTAGAAATGCTGTTTTTGTAGAATCTGCAAAGGGATATTTGGGAGCACATTGAGGCCTACGGTGAAAAAGAAAATATCTTCAGATAGAAAGTAGAAAGAAACACTCAGAGAAACTGCTTTGTGAGGTGTGCATTTAAAGTCTCACAGAGCTAAACCTTTCTTTTGATTCAGCAATTTGGAAACACTCTTTTTTTAGAATCTGTGAAAGGATATTTGGGAGAGTTTTGAGCCTTATGGTGAGAAAGAAAATAGCTTCAGATAAAAACTAGAAAGGAGCTTTCTGAGAAACTCCCTTGTAACATGTGCATTCTTCTCACAGATTTAAACCTTTCTTTTGATGCAGAAGTTTGGAAACACTGTTTTTGTGGAATCTGCGAAGGGATATTAGGAAATATCTTCAGATATAAATGAGGAAGAAGCTTTCTGAGAAACTGCTTGGAGGTTGTGCATTCATCTCACAGAGTTAAATATTTCTTTTTTTTCAGCAGTTTAGAAACTCTGTTTTTGTAGAATCTGCGAATGGATATTTAGGAGCACACTGAGGCCAATGGTGAAAAAGAAAATGTCTTCAAATAAAACTAGAAAGAAGAATTCTCAGAAACAGCTCTGTGATGTGTGTATTCATCTGTCAGATGTAAACCTTTCTTTTGGTTCAGCACATTGGAAATACTGTTTTTGTAGAATCTGTGAAGGGATATTTGGGAGAGAATTAAGCCTAAGTTGAAAAAGAAAATATCTTCATATAAAAATGAGAAAGAATCTTTCTGAGAAACCGATTTGTGAAGTGTGCATTCATCTCACAGAGTTAAACATTTCTTTTGGTTCAGCAGTTTGGAAACGTTTTTTGTAGAATCTGTGAAGGGATATTCTGAGCCCATTGAGAAATATGGTGAAAAAGAAAATATATTCAGACAAATACTAGAAAGAATCTTTCTGAGAAAGCACTTTGTGATGTTTGCATTCATCTCACAGATATAAGCCTTTCTTTTGATTCAGCAGTTTGGAAATACTGTTTTTGTAGTATCGATGAACTGTTATTTGGGAGCATAGTGAGGCCTATGGTGAAAAAGGAAATATCTTCAGATAAAAACTAAAAAGAAGCTTTCTCAGAAACTGCTATGTGATGTGGGCATTCATCTCACAGAGTTAAATTGTTCTTTTAATTCAGCTGTTTGGACTCTGTTTTTCTAGAGTCTGTGAAGGGACATTTAAGAGTGTATTGAGGCCAATGGTGAAAAAGAAAATATCTTCAGTTAAAAATAGGCAAGAAGCTTTCTGAGTAATTGCTTTGTGATGTATGTATTCATCTAACAGAGTTAAACCTTTCTTTTGACTCCGCAGTTTGGAAACACTGTTTTTGTGGAATCTGGGAAAGGATATTTGGGTGTGCATTGAGGCCTATTGTGAAAAAGAAATTACCTTCAAATAAAAACGAGAAAGAAGCATTCTCAGAAACTGCTTTGTGATATATGCATTCATCTCACAGAGTTAAATGTTCCTTTTGATGCAACAGTTTGGAAACACTGTTCGTGTAGAATCTGTGAAGGGATATTTTGGAGCACATTGAGGCCTTTGGTGGAAAAGAAAATATCTTCAAATAAAAACGAGAAAGAAGCTTTCTGAGTAACTTCCTTGTGATGTGTGCATTCATCTAACAGAGTTAAACCTTTCTTTTCATTTGGCTGTTTGGAAACACTGTTTTTGTAGAATTGGCAAAGGGATATTTCTGAGCACTTAGAGGCCTATGGTAAAAAAGAAAATATCTTCAGATAAACACCAGAAGGAAGCTTTCACAGAAACTGCTTTGTGATGTGTACATTCACCTCAGAGTTAAATCTTTGTTTTTATTCAGCAGTTTGGAAACACTGTTTATGTAGAGTCTGCAAAGGGATATTAGTGCATTGAGGTCTATGGTGAAAAAGAAAGTATCTTCAGATAAAAACTAAAAAGAAGCTTTCTGAGAAACTGCTTTGTGATGTGTGGAATCATCTCACAGAGTTAAACAATTATTTTATTCAGCAGTTTGGAAACACTGTTTTTGTAGAAAGTGCAGAGGGATATTTGTAAGTGAATTGAGGCCTATGGTGAAATAGGAAACATACTTAGATAAAAACTAGAAAGAAGTTTTCTGTGAAACTGCTTTGTGATACATGCATTCACCTCACAGAGTTAAACCTTTCTTTTAAATCACCAGTTTGGAAACACTGTTTTTGTAGAATCTGTGAAGGGATATTTGGGAGTGCATTGAGGCCTATGGTGAAAAAGGAAATATCTTCATATAAAAACTAGAAGGAAGCTATCTGAGAAACTGCTCTGTGATGTGTGCCTTCATCTCACAGAGTTAAATATTTCTTTTCATTGTGCAGTTTGGAAACACTGTTTTGTAGAATCTGCAAAGGGATAATTGGGAGTACAAGGAGGCCAAAGGTGAAAAAAAATCTTCAGATCAAAACTAGAAAGAAGCTTTCTGAGAAACTGCTTTTGGATATGTGCATTCATCTCATAGAATTAAACGTTTCTTTTCATTTGGCTGTTTGGAAAATCTCTTTTTGTAGAATATTCAAAGGGATATTTGGGAGCTCATTGAGGATTATTGTGAAAAAGAATATATCTTCAGATAAAAACTAGAAAGAAGCTTCAGAGAAACTGCTTTATGATGTGCGTATTCATCTCACAGAGATAAACCTTTCTTTTGATTCAGCAGTTTGGAAAGACTTTTTTTTAATCATCTGTGAAGGAATATTTGGGTGCACGTTAAGGCCTATGGTGAAAAAGAAATTATCTTCAGATAAACACCAGAAGGAAGCTTTCACAGAAACAGCTTTGTGATGTGTGCATTAATCTCACAGAGTTAAACTATTCTTTTGATTCAGCAGTTTAGAAAGACTGTTTTCTACAATGTGTGAATGCATATTTCAGTGTGCATTCAGGCCTTTGGTGAAAAAGAAAATATCTTCAGATAAAAACTAGAAAGGAGCTCTCAGAAAAACAGCATTGTGATATGTGCATTCATCTCACAGATTAAACCTTTCTTTTGATTCAGCAGTTTGGAAACACTGTTTTTTAGAATCTGTGAGGGAATATTTTTTAGCACATTGAAGCCTATGGTGAAAAAGGAAACATCTTCAGATAAAAAATAGAAAGAAAGATTCTGAGAAACTACTTGGTGATATGTGCATTCAACTCAATTAAACTTTCATTTTACTCATCAGTTTGGAAACACTGTTTTTGTAGAATCTGCAAAGGGATATTTGGGGAGCATTGAGGCCTATGGTGAAAAAGAAAATACCTCCAGATAAAAATTGGAAATAAACTTTCTGAGAAACTGCTTTGTGGTGTGTGCATTCATCTCACAGACTTAAACCTTTGTTTTTATTCAGCAGTTTGGAAACACTGTTTATGTAGAGTCTGCAAAGGGATATTAGTGCATTGAGGTCTATGGTGAAAAAGAAAGTATCTTCAGATAAAAATGAGAAAGAAGCTTCTGAGAAACTGCTTTCTCATGTGTGCATTCATCTCACATATTTAAAACTATCTTTTGATTCAGCAGTTTTGAAACAATGTTTTGTATAATCTGTGAAGGGATATTTGGGAGTGCATTGAGGCCAATGGTGGAAACTACCTCAGCTAAAAGAAGAAAGAAGCATTCTGAGAAAGTGCTTTGTGATGAATGCATTCATCTCACAGTGTTAAGCCTTTATTTGGATTCAGCAGTTTGGAAACACTGTTTTGTAGAATCTTTGAAGAGATATTTGGGAGTGCATTGAGGCCAATAATTAAAAAGGAAATACTTTCATTTGAAAACTAGATGGAATCTTTCTGAGAAACTGCTTTTTGATGTGTGCATTCATCTCATAGAGGTAAACTTTTCTTTTGATTCAGCAGATTGGAAACACGGTTTTTGTAGAATTTATGAAGGGATATTTGGGAGCACATTGAAGTCTATGGTGGAAGAAGGAAACATGTTCAGATAAAAACTAGAAAGATGCTTTCTGAGAAACTGCTTTGTCATGTGCGCATTCATCTTGCAGAGGTAAACCTTTCTTTTAATTCAGCTACTTGGAAAAAATGTTTTTGTAGAATCTACAAAGAGATATTTCGAAGTGATTTGAGGCCAATGGTGAAAAAGGAAACATCTTCAGATAAAAACTAGAGAGAAGCATTCTGAGAAACTGCTTTGTGATGTGTACATTCATCTTGCAGAGTTAAACCTTTCTTTTCATTCAGCAGTTTGGAAACACTGTGTTTGTAGAATCGGCAAAGGGATATTTAGAAGTGCTTTTAGGTCTATGGTAAAAAAGGAAATATTGTCAGATAAAAACTAGAAAGAAGCTTTCTGAGAAATTGCTTTATGATGTGTGCATTCATCTCATAGATAAAACATTCTTTAGATTCTGCATTTTGGAAAAACTGCTTTTGTTGAATCTACAAAGGGATATTTTGGAGCACATTGAGGCCTATGGTGAAAAAAGAAACATCTTCAGATAAAAACTAGACAGAAGCTTTCTGAGAAACTTCTTTGTGATGTGTGCATTCATCTCACAGAGTTGAACCATTCTTTTGATTCAGAAGTTTGGAAACACTGTTTTTGTAGAATTTGTGAAGGGATGTTTGGGAGCACCTTGAGATCTACAGTAAAAAAGAAAGCATCTTCAGATAAAAACTAGAAAGAAGTTTTCTGAGAATCTGCTTTGTAATGTGTGCATTCATCTCACAAAGTTAAACATTTCTTTGGATTCAGCAGTATGGAAAAATTGTTTTTGTGGAATCTGCGAAGGGATATTTGGGAGTGCCTTGAGGATTATGGTGAAAAAGAAATTATCTTCAGATAAAAGCTAGAAAGAAGCTTTCTGAGAAATTCCTTTCTGATTTGTGCATTCATCTCACAGAGTTAAATCTTTCTTTTGATTCAGCAGTTTGAAAACACTGTTTTTGTAGAATATGTGATAGAATATTTAGGAGTGCATTGATACATAAGGTGAAAAAGAAAACCTCTTCAGATAAAAACTAGAAAGAAGCTTTTGAAAAACTACTTTGCAATTTGTCCATTCATCTCACAGAGTTAAAGCTTTCTTTTATTCAGCAGTTTTGGAAACACTGTTTTTGTAGAATCTGTGAAGGGATATTTTAAAGTGAATTAAGGCCTATGGTGAAAACAAAATATCTTCAGATAAAAACTAGAAAGAAGCTTTATGAGAAACTGCCTTGTGATGTGTGCATTCATCTCATAGAGTTAAACCTTTCTTTTAATTCAGCACTTTGGAAACATGGTTTTTGAACAATCTGTAGAGGGATATTTGGGAGAGCTTTGAGGTCTATGGTGAAAAAGAAAATATCTTCAGATAAAAACTGGAAAGAAACTTTCTGAGAAACTGCTTTGTGGTGTGTGCCTTCATCTCAGGGAATTAAACCTTTCTTTTGATTCAGCAATTTGGAAACATTCTTTTTGTAGAATCTGCAAAAGGATATTTGGGAGAGCTTTGAGACTTATGGTGAGAAAGAAAATGGCTTCAGATAAAAACTAAAAAGAAGCTTTCTGAGAAAATTCATTGGAAATATGTGCACTCATCTCACAGACTTAAACCTTTCTTTGATGCAGCTGTTTGGAAACACTGTTTTTGCGGAATCTGTGAAGGGATATTTGGCAATGCATTGAGGCCTAGGGTGAAAAAGGAAATATTTTCAGATAAAAATGAAAAAGAAACTTTCTGAGAAACTGCTTTTTAATTGTGCTATCATCTCACAGAGTTAAATCTTTCTTTTTTTCAGCAGTTTAGAAACTCTATTTTTGTAGAACCTGTGAAGGGATATTTAGGAGCACATTGAGGCCAATGGTGAAAAAGAAAATATCTTCATATAAAATGGAGAAAGAACCTTTCTGAGAAACTGCTTCAGGATGTGTGCATTCATCTCACAGAGTTCAACATTTCTTTGGATTCAGAGGTTTGGAACACTGTTTCATTAGAATCTGTGAAGGGATACTTGGGTAGTCTTTGAGGCCTATGGTGAAAAAGGAATTATCTTCAGATAAAAACTAGAAACAAGCTCTCTTAGAAACTGCTTTGTGATGTGTGCATTCATCTTGCTGAGTTAAAACTTTCTCTTCATTGATCAGTTTGGAAACTGTTTTTGTAGGTTCTGCACAGGGATATTTGGGAGTGCATTTAAGCCTATGGAGAAAAAGAAAATATCTTCAGAATAAAACTAGAAAGGAGTTTTGTTAGAAACTGCTTTGTGATGTGTGCATTCATCTCACAGAGTTAAACCTTTCTTTTGATTCAGCAGTTTGAAACACTGTTTCTGTAGAATCCGACAAGCGATGTTTTGGAGCTCATTGGGGCCTATGTTGAAAAAGAAAATATCTTCAGATAAAATTAGATAGAAGCTTTCTGCGAAAGTGCTTTTTAGTGTGTGCATTTATCTCACACAGTGAAATCCTTCTTTTGATTCAGCAGTTTGGAATCACTTTTTTTGTGGAATCTCTGAAGGGACATATGGGGGCTCATTTAGGCCTACGGTGAAAAAGAAAATATCTTCAGATAGAAACTAGAAGGGAGCTTTCTGAAAAACTCCTTTGTGATGTGTGCATTCATCTTGCAGAGATAAAACATTGTTTCCACTCAGCAGTTTGAAAACTGTTTTTGTAGATTCTGTGAAGGGATATTTCCGAACGCCTTGAGGCCTATGGTGAAACAGAAAATATCTTCAGATAAAAACTAGAAAGAAGGCTTTTGAGAAACTGCTTTATGATGTGTATCCCAGGATAAAAACTAGAAGGACGTTATCTCAGAAAACACTTTCTGGTGTGCACATTCACCTCACTGAGTTAAACGTTTCTTTTTATTCAGTAGTTTGGAAACACTGCTTCTCTAGAAACTGCGGATGGATATATGGGAGAGCATTGAGACTTATGTGTAAAAGAAAATATCTTCAGATAAAAACTAGAAAGAAGCTTTCTGAGAAAACGCTTTGTGATGTGTGCATTCAATTCACAAGGTTAAATCGTTCTTTTGATTTGGTAGTTTGGAAAGCCTGTTTTTGTAGGATCCATGAAGGGATATTTTGGAGTGCATTGTGGCCTATGGTGAAAAAGAAATTATTGTCAGATAAAAACTAGAAAGAAGCTTTTGAAAAACTACTTTGCAATTTGTCCATTCATCTCACAGAGTTAAAGCTTTCTTTTATTCAGCAGTTTTGGAAACACTGTTTTTGTAGAATCTGTGAAGGGATATTTTAAAGTGAATTAAGGCCTATGGTGAAAACAAAATAACTTCAGATAAAAACTAGAAAGCTTTCTTAGAAATTTCTTTATGATGTGGGCAAATTTCTCACAGAGTTCAACATTTCTTTTGATTTAGCAGTTTGGAAACACTGTTTCTGTAGAATCTGTGAAGGATATTTGGAGCATTGAGGCCTATGGTGAAAAAAAATATCAGATAAAACTAGAAGAAGCTTCTGAGAAACTGCTTTGTGATGTGCATTCATCTCAGAATTAAACATTTCTTTTGATCCAGCACTTTGGAAACTGTTTTTGTAGAATCTGCAAAGTATATTTCAGAGTGCATTGAGTCCTCTGGTGAAAAACAATGTATCTTCAAATAAAAACTAGAGAGAAGTTTTCTGAGAAAGTTTTTTGTGATGTGTGCATTCATCTCACAGAGTTAAACTTTCCTTTGACTGAGCAGTTTGGAAACACTGTTTTGTAGAATCTGAAGGGATATTTGGGAGCATTGAGGCCAATGGTGAAAAAATATCTTCAGATAAAAACTAGAAAGAAGCTCTGAGAAACTGCTTTGTGATGTGCATTCATCTCACAGAGTTAAACCTTTCTTTGATTCAGCAGTTTGGAAACACTGTTTTGTAGAATCTGTGAAGGATATTTGGGAGTGCATTGAGGCCTATGGTGAAAAAATATCTTCAGATAAAACTAGAAAGAAGCTTTCTGAGAAACTGCTTTGTGTGTGCATTCATCTCACAGAGTTAAACTTTCTTTTGATTCAGCAGTTTGGAAACACTGTTTTTAGAATCTGAAGGGATATTTAGGAGCACATTGAGGCCAATGGTGAAAAAGAAAATATCTTCATATAAAATGGAGAAAGAACCTTTCTGAGAAACTGCTTCAGGATGTGTGCATTCATCTCACAGAGTTCAACATTTCTTTTGGTTCAGCAGTTTGAAAACACGGTTTTTGTAGAATCTGCAAAGGGATATTCTGAGCCAATTGAGACTAATGGTGAAAAGGAAAGTATCTTCAGATAAATACCAGAAAGAATCTTTCTGAGAAAAGAATTTGTGATCTGTGCATTCATCTCAGAGGGTTAAATCTATCTTTTGATTCAGGCGTTTGGAAACACTGTTTTTGTAAAATCTGCATAGGGATATTTGGGAGTGCATTGAGGCTTGTAGTGAAAAAAAAAATCTTCATATAGAAACTAGAAAGAAGCTTTCTGAGAAACCGCTTTGTGACGTTGCATTCATCTCATGAAGTTAAACCTTTCATTTTATTCAGCAGTTTGAAACACTGTTTCTGTAGAATCCGACAAGCGATGTTTTGGAGCTCATTGGGGCCTATGTTGAAAAAGAAAACAGCTTCAGATAAAAATGAGAAAGAAGCTTTCTGAGAAACTGCTTTGTGATGTATGCATTCATCTCACAGAGTTCAGCCTTTCTTTTTATTGAGCAGTTTGGAAAGACTGTTTTTGTAGAATCTGCGAAGGGATATTTGGGAGCTCATTGAGGCTTATGTTGAAAATGAAAATATCTTCAGATAAAAACGAAAAAGAAGCTTTCTGAGAAACTGCTTTGTGATGTATGCATTCATCTCACAGAGTTCAACCTTTCTTTTTATTCAGCATTTTGGGAACACTGTTTTTGTAGATTCTGTGAAGGGATATTTCCGAACGCCTTGAGGCCTATGGTGAAACAGAAAATATCTTCAGATAAAAACTAGAAAGAAGGCTTTTGAGAAACTGCTTTATGATGTGTGCATTCACCTCACTGAGTTAAACGTTTCTTTTTATTCAGTAGTTTGGAAACACTGCTTCTCTAGAAACTGCGGATGGATATTTGGGAGTGCATTGAGGCCTATGGTGAATTAAAGCTTATCTTCAGATAAAAATAAAAAGAAGCATTCTCCAAAACTGCTTTGTGATGTCTGGATTCATCTCACAGAAATAAATCTTTCTTTTTATTCTGAAGTTTGGAAGCAAGGATTTTGTAGAATCTGCAAAGGGATATTTGGGAGTGCATTGAGGATTACGGTAAAAAAAAATATCTTCAGATAAAAACTAGAAACAAGCTTTCTGAGAAACTGCTTTGTAACGTGTGTAATCATCTCACGGAGTTGAACCTTTCTTTTGATTCAGCAGTTTGGAAAGACTGGTTTTTTTTAATCTGTGAAAGGATATTTGGTGCACGTTGAGGCCTACAGTGAAAAAGAAATTATCTTCAGATGAAAACTAGAGGGAAGACTTTCTGAGAAACTGCTTTGTGATGTGTGCCTTCAACTCAGTTAAACTTTTCATTAAATTCAGCAGTTTGGAAACACTGTTTATGTCGAATCTGCAAAGGGATATTTGGGAGCACATTGAGGCCTATGGTGAAAAAGAAAATATCTTGAGATAAAAACTGGAAAGAAGCTTTCTGAGAAATTGCTTTGTGATGTGTGCATTCATCTCACAGAATTAAAAGTTTGTTTTCATTCAGCAGTTTGGAAATATTGTTTTTGCAGGATCTGTAAAGAGATATTGGGGAGTGCATTGAGGCCTTTGGTTAAAAAGGAAACATCTTCAGATAAAAACTAGAAAGAAGCTTTCTGACAAACAGCTTTGTGATGTGTGCATTCATATTACAGAGTTAAAACTTTCTTTTGATTCAGCAGTTTGGAAACACTGTTTATGTCGAATCTGCAAAGGGATATTTGGGAGCACATTGAGGCCTATGGTGAAAAAGAAAATATCTTGAGATAAAAACTGGAAAGAAGCTTTCTGAGAAATTGCTTTGTGATGTGTGCATTCATCTCACAGAATTAAAAGTTTGTTTTCATTCAGCAGTTTGCAAAGACTGTTTTTGTAGAATCTGTGAAGGGATATTTTGGAGCATGCTCAGGTCTATGGAGAAAACGAAAATATCTTCAGATAAAAACAAAATAATATTTCTGAGAAACTGCTTTGTGATGTGTGCATTCATCTCACAGAGTTAAATATTCCTTTAGATTCAGCAGTTAGTAAATACTGTTTATATAAAATCTACGAGGGGATATTTGGGAACGTATTGTGTCTTATGGTGAAAAAGAAACTGTCTTCAGATAAAAAGTAGAAAGAAGCTTTCTGAGAAACTGCTTTGTGATGTGTGCATTCAACTCAGTTAAACCTTTCTTAAGATTCAGCAGTTTGGAGACACTGTTTTTGTAGAATCTGTGACAGGATATATGGGAGCACATTGAGGCCTATGGTGAAAACGAAAATATCTTCAGATAAAAACTAGAAAGAATTTTTCTCAGAAACTGCTTTGTGATGTGTGAATTCATCACACAAATTTAAATATTTCTTTTGATTCAGCAGTTTGGAAAGAGATTTTTGTAGAATCTGTGAAGGGATATTAGGGAGCATATTGAGGAGTATAGTGAAAAAGAAGAAATCGTCAGATAAAAACTAGAAAGAAGCTTTCTGAGAAACTGCTTTTTGAGTGTGCATTTAACTCACATAGTTAATGCTTTCATTTGATTCAGCAGTTTGGGAAGACTGTTTTTGTAGCATCTGCGGAGGGATATTTGGGAGTGCATTGACTTCTTTGGTGAAAAAGCAAATATCTCCAGAAAAAAACTCAAAAGAAGATTTCCCAAAAGCTGCTTTGCAGTGTGTGCATTCTTCTCACAGAGTTAAACCTTACTTTGATGCAGCAGTTTGGAAGCACTGTTTTTGTAAGATCTGTGAAGACCTCTGCCATGCCGCTTGTGTTTTCCTTCCACAACACAGATGCCTCAACCTCCTGTTTCAAGCCTTCCTGCTGCTTTGTGCTGGCCCCTGTTGGCCAATACCCTCTGTAGACATGAACCAGGGATGCCCATGGTCCCCTGGGCCCCACGCATGGGTGGTGAGGAGACATTTTTGCAAGTGGTGTGGGACCTCTGCTGTGCCATTTGTATTTTCCTCCCACACCACAGGTGCCTACACCTCCCCGTTGAAGATTTCCTCCCACCTTGGGCTGGCCTCTGTGGGTGCAAGGCACTCTGTGTGCATGAATCAGGAATGCCCATGGTCCCCTGGGCCCCACATATGTGCAGCGGGGAGGCACTTTCGCCCTTGGGGGGGAACCTCTGAATTGCCATTTGTGTTTTCCTTCCACAACACTGGTGCTTCGACCTCCCCTTTCAAGAATTCCTGAGCATTGAGCTGGCATCCATGGGCTCCAGGATCTCTGGGGTCATGAACCAGTGATGGCCAGGGTCCCCTGGGCCTTGCACATGCAAGGTGGCTCGACCTCCCCTTTCAAGCCTTCCTGCCACCTTGGGCTGGACTGCGTGTACCCAAGACATTCTGTGGGCACGAACCAGGGACAGCCAGGGTCCCCTGGGTCCCATGCATGTGCTTCGGGGAGGTAATTTCACCCGTGGTGTGGTACCTCTTCTTCATCGTTTGTGTTTTCCTTCCACAATACTGGTGCCTCAACCTCCCCTTGCAAGCCTACCTGACACCTTGGACTGGCCTGCTTGGGCCCAAGGTGCTCTGTGGGCATGAACTGGGGATGCCCAGGGTCCTGTGGGCCCCATGCATGCACAGTGAGGAGGCACTTTTTCCTGTGAGGGGGGACCTCGGCCTCGCCATTTGTGTTTTCCTTCAACAACACAGGTGCCTTGACCTACCTTTCCAAACTTCCCTGCCCCCTTAGGCTGGCCCCATGGGCTGAGATGCTCTGTGGGCATGAACCAAATATGCCAAAGGTCACCTGGTTCCCCTGCATGTGCAGTGAGGAGGCACTTTCAATCGTGGGGGGGAACTCTACCTCACTGTTTGTGTTTTCCTTCCACAACACAGGTGACTTGACCTCCCATTTCAAGAATTCCTGCCACCTTTGGCTGGCCCCTTGGGCCCAAGGCACTCCATGGGCATGAACCAGGGATGCCCAGGGACCCGTGGGCCCAACACATGCACGGCGGAGAGGCACTTTCTCCCCTGAGGTGGGACCTCTGCCTCCCCGTTTGTTTCCTTCCACAACACAGGTGCCTCTATCTCCCCTTTCAAGCCTCCCTGCCCTCTTGGGCTGGCCTGCCTGGGACCGAGACACTCTGTTGGTGTGAAACAAGGACGCCCAGCCTCCCATGGACCCTGCACATGCATGGTGGGGAGGCACTTTCGCCCGTGTTGGGGGAACTCTGCCTCGCCGTTTGTGTTTTCCTTCCACAACACAGGTGCCTGGATCTCCCCTTTCAAGCTTCCCTGCCACCTTGGGCTGGCCATTGTGGGCCAAGGCGCTCCCTGGGTGTGAACCAGGGATGCCCAGGGTCCCCTGGGCCCCGTGCATGTGCCATGTGGAGGCACTATCGCCCATTGCAAGGGTACCACTGCTTTGCCGTTTGTGTTTTCCTTCCACAACACAGTTGCTTCGACCTCTCATTTCAAGCCTTTCTGCCACCTTGGGCTGGACCCCGTAGGCCTGAGGCACTCTGTGACTGCTATCCAGGGACACACAGGGTCTCCTGGGCCCCTCGCATGTGCGGTGGGGGGCATTATTGCCCGTGTTGGGGGACCTCTGCTGTGACGTTTCTTTTTTCCCTCCACAACACGGGTGCTTCGACCTCCCCTTTCAGGCCTTCCTGTCGCCTTGGGCTGGCCTCCATGGGCCCGAGGACCTCCGTGGGCATGAACCAGGGACGTCCAGGGTCCCCTAGGCCTCACACATGTATGGTGGGAGGCCCTTTAGCCCGTGGGGGGAACTCTGCCATGCCCTTCGTGTTTTCCTTCCACACCAGAAGTGCCTCGACTTTGCTTTTCAAGCCTTCCGGTCGCCTTGGGCTGGCCCCTGTGGGCCAAAGCGCTTCGTGGTCATGAACCAGGGACATCCAGCGTCCCCTGTGACCTGCGCATTTGTGGTAGCGAGGCACTTTCGCCCATGTGGGGGACTTCTGCCTCGCCATTTCTGTTTTTCTTCCACACCACAGGTGCCTCGATCTCCTTTCAAGACTTCCTGCCACTTTGCCTGGCCCCCGTGGGCCAAGGTGCTCCACAGTCAGGAACAGGAGATGCTCAGTGTCCTTTGGGTCCCAGGCATGCACGATGGGGAGGCACTTTCTCCCATGGGGAGGGGACCTTTGCCTCGCCATTTGTGTTTTCCTTCCAGAACACAGGTGCCTCGACCTCCTTTCAAGATTTCTTGCTGTCTTGGGTTGGCCCGCGTGGGCGTGAGGCCCTCCATGGGCATGAATCAGGGATGCGCAGGGACCCCTGGGCCCCACGCCTGTGTGGTGGGGAATCACTCTCTCCCGTGGGAAGGGAACTCTGCCACGTCGTATTTTCCTTCCACAACACAGGTACCTCGACCTCCCGTTTCAAGCTTTCCTGTCGCCTTGGGCTGGCCCCCGTGGGCCTGAGGCACTCCGTGAGCATGAACCAGGGATGTCCAGGGACCCCTGAGCACCTTGAATTCACGGTGGGGAGGTACTTTCCCCCGTGGGTTGGACCTCTGTCGCCGTTTGTGTTTTCCTTCCACAGCACAGGTGCCTCAACCTCCCCTTTCAAGCTTTTCTGCCACCTTGGGATGGCCCCCGTGGGCCCCAGGGGCTCTGTAGCATGAAGAAGGGATGCCTGGGTCCCCTGGGTCCCGCCTATGCATGATGGGGTGGCACTTTCAACCTCGGGAGGGGATCTCTGACGTGCCATTTGTGTTTTCCTTCCACAACACAGGTGCTTCGACCTCCCATTTCAAGACTTCCTTCGATCTTGGGCTGGTCCCCGTGGGACCGAGGCAATCCGTGGTCTTGAATCATGGATGCTCACGGTGGCCTGAGCCCCAGGCATGCACGGTTGAGAAACACTTTCGCCCGTGGTGGGAGAACTCTGACTCGTTGTTTGTGTTTTCCTTCCACAACACAGATGCCTCAATCTCCCATTTCAAGCCTTCCTGCAGCCTTGGGTTGGCCCCCATGGGCCGAGATGCTCTGTGGGCAGGAACCAGGGATGATCAGGGCCCTCTGGGTCCCTGGCATGTGGGGTGGGGAGGCACTTTCTCCCGTGGGGTGGGACTTCTGCCTCGCAACTTATTTTCCTTCCACAAAACGGGTGCCTCGACCTCCCATTTCAAGCCTTCCTGCCACATTCGGCTGGCCTCTGTGGGGCTGAGACTCTCCGTGGACATGAACCAGGGATGCCCAGGGTCCCTTGGGTCCCACGCTTGTATGATGGGGAGACACTTTCGTCCATGGGGTGGGGGAACTCTGCCACGCCATTTGTGTTTTCCTTCCACAACACAGGTGCCTCGACCTCCTTTCAAGACTTCCTTCGATCTTGGGCTGGTCCCCGTGGGACCGAGGCAATCCGTGGTCTTGAATCATGGATGCTCACGGTGGCCTGAGCCCCAGGCATGCACGGTTGAGAAACACTTTCGCCCGTGGTGGGAGAACTCTGACTCGTTGTTTGTGTTTTCCTTCCACAACACAGATGCCTCAATCTCCCATTTCAAGCCTTCCTGCAGCCTTGGGTTGGCCCCCATGGGCCGAGATGCTCTGTGGGCAGGAACCAGGGATGATCAGGGCCCTCTGGGTCCCTGGCATGTGGGGTGGGGAGGCACTTTCTCCCGTGGGGTGGGACTTCTGCCTCGCAACTTATTTTCCTTCCACAAAACGGGTGCCTCGACCTCCCATTTCAAGCCTTCCTGCCACATTCGGCTGGCCTCTGTGGGGCTGAGACTCTCCGTGGACATGAACCAGGGATGCCCAGGGTCCCTTGGGTCCCACGCTTGTATGATGGGGAGACACTTTCGTCCATGGGGTGGGGGAACTCTGCCACGCCATTTGTGTTTTCCTTCCACAACACAGGTGCCTCGACCTCCCCTTTCAAGCTTTCCTGCCACCTTGGGCTGGCCGTCGTGGGCCCAAGGAACTCCATGGGCATGAACCATGGACGCTCAGGGTTCCCTGGGCCCTGCACATGGAGTTTGGGAGGCACTTTCGCCCGTTGGGGGGAACCTCTTCCTCGCCGTTTTTCTTTTTCCTTCCACAACAAGTTGCCTCGACCTCCCCTTCCAAGCCTTCCTGCTGCCTTGGCCAGGCGCCCGTGGGCCCAAGGCACTCTGAGGGCATGAATCAGGGAAGTCCAGGGGGACTCCCCTGGGCCCTGAGCATGCACGGTGGGGTGGCACTTTGGCCCGTGGGCAGGGACCTCTGCCATGACCTTTGTGTTTTCCTTCCACACCAGAAGTGCCTCGACCTCCCTTTTCAAGCCTTCCTGCCAACTTCGCCTGGGCCCTGTGGGCCAAGGAACTCATGGTCATGAAGCAGGGACACCCAGGGTCCGCTGGGCTCCATGCATACGCGGTGGGGAGACACTTTCTCCCGTGGGGTGGACTTCTGCCGCACAGCTCGTGTTTTCCTTCCACAGCAGATGCCTCGACCTCTGCTTTTAAGCTTTCCTGCCGCCTTGAGCTGGCCCTCCTGGGCCGAGGTGCTCTGTGAGTGAGAACCAGGGATGCTCAGGGTCCTCTGGGACCTGGGCATGCACAGTGGGGAGGGACGTTCGCCCGTGCAGGGGACCTCTGCCTCGCCGTTTGTGTTTTCCTTCCACAACACATGTGCCTCAACTTCCTCTTTCAAGACTTCCTGCTGCCTTGGGCTGGCCACCATGGTCCTAGGTGCTTGTGGGCATGAATCGTGGATGCCTAGGGTCCCTTGGGACCCACGCATACATGGTAGGGTGGCACTTTCGCTGGTGGGGGGACCTCTGCTGCACGGTTTCTGATTTCCTTCCACAACACAGGTCCCTCGACCTCACATTTCGAGTCTTTCTGCCGCCTTGGGTTGCCCCCGTGGGCCCGAGGTGCTCCGTGGGCATGAATCAGGGATGCCCAGGGTCCCTTGGGTCCCACGCTTGCACGGTGGGGAGGCACTTTCACCCTTGGGGTCGGAGCTCTGACTTGCCATTTGTGTGTTTCTTCCACAACACATGTGCCTCAACCTCCCCTTTCAAGTCTTCCTGCCACCTTGGGCTGGCCCCTGTGGGCCCGAGGCACTCCTTGAGCACGATCCAGAGACGCCCAGGTCCCCTGGGCCCCACGCATGCGCGGTGTGGAGGCACTTTCTCCCGCAGTGGGGACCTCTGCCTCGCCGTTTGTGTTTTCCTTCCATAGCACAGTTGCCTCGACCTCCCCTTTCAAATATCCCTGCTTCCTTGGCCTGGCCCCCGTGCACCCAAGGCGCTCCATGGGTGTGAACCACGGAAGCCCAGGTTCCCTGAAGCCCTTAGAATGTGCGGTGGTAAGACACTTTCGCCCGTGGGGGGGACCTCTGCCGTGCCATTTGTGTTTTCCTTAAACACCACAAGTTCCTTGACCTCGCTTTTCAAGTCTTCCTGCACCTTGGGCTGGACCCCATAGGCCGAGGCACTCCGAGGGCATGAACCAGCGACACCCACGGTCCACTGGGCCCTGAGCATGTGTGGTGGGGAGGCACTTTCGCCTGTGGGGGTGACTTCTGCCTAGCCATTTGTGTTTTCCTTCCACACCACAGGTGCCTCGACCTTCCCCTTTCAAGCCTGTCTGTGGCCTTGTGCTGGCCCTTGTGGGGCCGAGGCACTTCGTGGGTGGGAATCAAGGACGCTCAATGTCCTCTGGGCCCTGGGCATGCACGCTGGGGAGGCATTTTCGCCCATGGAGGGGACCTCTGCCTCGCCGTTTGTGTTTTCCTTCCACAACCCAGGTGCCTCGACCTTCCCCTTTCAAGCCTTCCAGACGCCTTCAGCTGGCCCCTGTGGGTGCGAATCAGGGATTTCCATGGTCTCCTGTGCCTCACGCAGGTACAGTGGAGAGGCATTTTCGCCCGCGGGGGGTCCTCTGCCTTGCCATTTGTGTTTTCCTTCGACAACACAGGTGCCTCGACCTCCCCTTTCAAGCCTTCATGACGACTTGGGCTGGCCCCCGTGGGGACCGAGGCTCCCCGTGGGCACTAACCAGAGACGCCCCATGCACGGTAGGGAGGCACTTTCATCCATGGGAGGGGCACCTCTGCCGTGCAATTTGCGTTTTCCTTCCACACCACAGGTGCGACGACATCCCCTTTCAAGCCTTCCTGCTGCCTTTGGCTGGCCCCCGTAGGCCAACGCGCTCCATGAGCATGAACCAGCAATACCCAGGATCCCCTGGGAGCCACGCATATGCTGTGGGGAGGCACTTTTGGCCGTGGTGGAGGGACATCTGACGCGCCATTTTTTTTTCCTTCCACACCATTGTGCTTCGGCCTTCCCTTTCAAGCCTTCCTGGCGCTTTGGGCTGGCCCCCAGGGGCCAAGGCACTCAGTGGGTGTGATCCAGGTATGCCCAGCATCCTCTGGGCCCTGAGCATACGTGGTGGGGAGATACTTTCGCCCGTGGGGGCGGATCTCTGCCTCGCTGTTTGCTTTCCTTCCACTCCACAGTTGCCTTGACCTCCCCTTTCAAGTCTTCCTGCCATCTTGGGCTGGCCTCCGTGGACCAAGGTGCTCCGTGGGCATGAACTAGGGACCCTCAAGGTCGCCTGAGTCCCACGCATGCGTGGTGGGGAGGCACTTTCACCCGTCGGGGGGGGACCTCTGCCTTGCCCTTTGTGTTTCCCTTCCACAACACAGGTGCCTCGACCTCCCCTTTCAAGCCTTCCTGCCACTTTGAACTAGCCCCTGTGGGCCCAGCGCACTCTGTGGGCATGAACCAGGGATGTCTAGGGTCCCCTGGGCCATGGGCATGCATGGTGGGGAGGCACCTGTGCCCGTGGTGGAGACTTCTGCCTCTCAATTTGTGTTTTCCTTCAACACCACAGGTGCCTCAACCTCTCCTTTCTAGCCTTCCTTCCACTTCAGGCTGGCCCCCATGGGATTGAGGCGCTCCGTGGGTGTGAATCAGAGATGCCCAAGGTCCCCTGGTCCCCATGCATGTGCAGTGGGGAGGCACTTTAGGCCGTGGGGAGGCACTCCTGCCATGCCATTTGTTTTTTTCCTTCCACACCACTGTGACTCGACCTCCCCTTTCAAGCCTTCCTGCTGTCTTCGGCTGGCCCCCGTGGGCTAAGACACTCCATGTGCATGAACTAGGGATGCCCAGGGTGTCCTGGGAACCATGAGTGCCTGCTGTGGAGGCACTTTCTCCCGTTGGCAGGGGAACTCTCCCTCACCATTTGTATTTTCCTTCCACAATACAGGTGCCTCGACCTCCGCTTTCAATCTTTTCTGCCACCTTGGTCTGACTGCCGTTGGCCTGAGACACTCCGTAGGTGTGAACCAGGGATGCCCAGTGTCCCCTGGGCCCCACGCACACAAGGTGGGGAGGCACTTTCACCCGTGAGGAGGGAACTCTGCCTCGCCATTTGTGCTTTCCTTCTACGACACAGGCGTCTCGGCCTCCCCTTTCAAGATTTCCTGCTGCCTTAGCCTGGACCCTGTGGGCCTAAGGTGCTCCGTGGGCATGAACCAGGGATGCCTAGGGTCCCGTGGGCCATGGGCATGCATGGTGGGGAGGCACCTGTGCCCGTGGTGGAGACTTCTGCCTTGCAATTTGTGTTTTCCTTCAACACCACAGGTGACTCGACCTCTCCTTTCTAGCCTTCCTTCCACTTCGGGCTGGCCCCCGTGGGATTGAGACGCTCCTTGGGTGGGAATCAGAGATGCCCAAGGTCCCCTGGTCCCCATGCATGTGCAGTGGGGAGGCACTTTCGGCCGTGGGGAGGCACTCCTGCCATGCCATTTGTTTTTTCCTTCCACACCACTGTGCCTCGACCTCCCCTTTCAAGCCTTCCTGCTGTCTTTGGCTGGCCCCCGTGGGCTGACGCCCTCCATGTGCATGAACCAGGGATGCCCAGGGTGTCCTGCAAACCATGAGTGCCTGCTGTGGAGGCATTTTCTCCCGTTGGCAGAGGAACTCTACCTAGCCATTTGTATTTTCCTTCCACAATACAGGTGCCTCGACCTCCGCTTTCAATCTTTTCTGCCGCCTTGGTCTGACTGCCGTTGGCCTGAGACACTCCGTAGGTGTGAACCAGGGATGACCAGTGTCCCCTGGGCCCCACGCATACAAGGTGGGGAGGCACTTTCACCCGTGAGGAGGGAACTCTGCCTAGCCATTTGTGTTTTCCTTCTACGACACAGGTGTCTCGACCTCCCATTTCAAGATTTCCTGCTGCCTTAGCCTGGACCCTGTGGGCCTAAGGCGCTCGTGGGCATGAACCAGTGATGCCCAGGGTCCCCTGGGCCCCTGCATGCGTGGCTGAGAGGCACTTGCGCTCGGGGGGGGGGAACCTTTGCCTCGCCGTTGGTATTTTTCTTCCACAACACCTGTGCCTCAACCTCCTCTTTCAAGCCTTCTTGCCACCTTGTGCTGGTTCCCGTGGCTGAGGTGCATTGTAGATGCAAATGCAGGATGCCCAGGATCACTGGGTCCATGCATGCACACTGGGGAGGCACTTTCGCCCGTGTTGGGGGACCTATTCCCTGCCATTCGTGTTTTCCTTCCACACCACAGGTGCCTCGACTTTCTCATTCAAGACATCTTGCCACCTTGGGCTGGCCCCGGTGGGCAGGAGGTGCTCCATGGGCATGAACCAGGGATGCTCAGGATCCCCTGGGCCCCACGTATGCGTGGTGGGGAGGCACTTTCGTCCGTGAGGTGGGACCTCTGCCACGCCATTTGTGTTTTCCTTCCACAACACAGTTGCCTCGACCTCCCCTTTCAAGCATTCCTGCCACGTTGGGCTGGGCCCCATGGGCCGAAGCACTCAGTGGGCACGAGGCAGGGACCCACAGGTCCCCTGGGCCCCAAGCATGCACAATGGGGAGGCACTTTTGTCCGTGGGGGACTTCTGCCACGCCATTTGTGTTTTCCTTCCACAACACAGGTGCATTGACCTCCCTTTTCAAGTCTCCCTGCCGACTTGGGCTGGCACACATGGGCCCAAGGTGCTCCCTGGGCACAAATAAGGGATTCCCAGGGTCCCCTGGGCCATGTGCATTCGCGGTTGGAAGGCACTTTCTACCGTGGAGGGGACCTCTGCCTTGCTGTTTGTGTTTTCCTTCAACAACACAGGTGCCTCGACCTCCCCTTTCAAGCACTCCTGCCGCCTTTGGCTGGCCCGCATGGGCCCGAGGCTCTCCGTGGGCAAAAACCAGGGAAGCCCTGCGTCCCCTGGGGTCCACGCATGCGTGGTAGGGAGGCACTTTCCCCTGTTGTGGGGGGGAAGTCTGCCTCGCCGTTTGTGTTTTCCTTCCACAACAACAGGTGTTTTGACCTCCCATTTCAAACCTTCCTGACACCTTGAGCTGGCCTCCGTTGTCCTAAGGCACTCTGTGGGCAAATGCCAGGCACTCCCAGGGTCCCCTGAACCCCACGCATGAGCAGAAGGGAGGCACTTTCACCCGTGGAGGGGAACTCTGCCTCGCCGTTGGTGTTTTCCTTCCACAACACTTATTCCTCGACCTCCCATTTAATACCTTCCCAACACCTTGGGCTGGCCTCCGTGGGCCTGAGGTTCTCTGTGAGCATGAACCAGAGATGCCCAAGGTCCCCTGAGCCCTGTGCATGCACGGTGGGGAGCCACTCTTGCCCATGTGTGGGGACCTCTGCCACACTGTTTCTGTTTTCCTTCCACAACACAAGTGCCTTGATCTCCCCTTTCAAGCTTTCCTGCCGCCTTGGGCTGGCCCCTGTGGGCCCAAGGCACTCCATGGAGCGAACCAAGGATGCCCAGGGTCCCCTCGGCCTCGCACATGTGCGGTGGTAGGCACTTTCACCTGTGGGGAGGGACCTCTGCCATGCCGTTTGTGTTTTCCTTCCACACCACAGATGCCTCGACCTCCCCTTTCAAGCCTTCCTGCTGCCTTGGGCTGGCCTCTGTGGGTCAATGCCATCTTAGGGCACAAACCAGGGTCTCCCAGGGTCTTCTGGGCCCCAGGCATGCATGGTGGAGAGGCATTGTCGCCCGTTGGGGGGGATATCTGCCTCACCATTTGTGTTTTTCTTCCACAACACAGGCCCTGGGTGTCCCTAGTTCATGCCTGCAGAGAGCCTCGGTCCACAGAGACCAGCCCAAGGCGGCAGGAAGGCTTGAAAGGGGGGGTCGAGGAACCTGTGTTGTGGAACATAAACAGAAATGGCCAGGCAGAAGTCCCCCCGGCCACGGGCAAAAGTGCCTCCCCATGCCACATGCGTGGGGCCCAGGGCACCCTGAGCATCCCTGGGTCATGCCCACGGAGTGCGTGGAACCCAAGGGGGTCAGCCCAATGCGGCAGGAAAGCTTGAAAGGGGAGGTCGAGGCACCTGTGGTGTGAAAACAGAAATGTCATGGCAGAAGACCCCCCACAAGCGAAAGTGCCTCCCCACCGAGCATGCACAGGGCCCAGGTTAAGCTGGGTGTCCCTGGTTCACACCCACGGAGCACCTCAGGCCCCTGGGGGCCAGCCAAAGGCAGCAGGCAGTCTTGAAAGGGGTGGTCGAGGCACCTGTTTTGTGGAAGAAAAACACAAATGGTGTGGCAGAAGTCCCCTCCCACGGGTGAAAGGCCTCTCCACCGCACATGCGTCAGGCCGAGGGGACCCTGGACATTCCTGCTTCGCTCACACAGAGGGCCTTGGCCCAAGGGAGCCAGCCCAAAGGGGCAAGAAAGCTTGAAAGGGGCAGTTGAGGCATCTGTGTTGTGGGAAAAAAACAGAAACAGTGCGGCAGAGGTCCCCCTCATGGGCGAAAGTGCATACTCACCGCACTTGTGTGGGGCCCAAGGGCCCGGGGGGCCCCTGGTTTGTGACCACAAAGTGCTTTGGCATACGAGGGCCAGCCCAAGGTGGCAGGAATGCTTGAAAGTTGTGGTCTAGGCATCTATGGTGTGGAAGGAAAACACACGTGGCGTGGCAGTGTTCCCCCCCACCACGGGTGAAAGTGCCATCCCACCACTCATGCATGGGTCCTATGGGACACTGGATGTCCCTGCTTCGAAGCCACTGAGGGCCTCAGCCCACGGGGGCCAGCCCAAGTCAACAGGAAGGCTTGAAAGGGGAGTTCCAAGCACCCGTGGTGTGGAAGGAAAACACAAACGGCGAAGCAGAGGTCCTCCACCCACGGGCGAAAGTGCCTCCTCACCGTGCAGGCTTGGGGAAAGGGGACCCTGGGCATCCCTGATTCAGGCCCACAGAGTGCCTCGGCCAACGGGGGCCAGCCCAAGGAGGCAGGAAGTCTTGAAAGAGGAGTTCGAGGCACCTGTTGTGTGGAAGGAAAACAAACGGCGAGGCAGAAGTCCCCCACTACGGGTGATTATGACCCCCCACCATGCATGCCCATGGCCCAGGGGACCCATGGCATCCCTGGTTCGCACCCACGGAGCACCTCTGCCCACAGGGGCCAGCCCAAAGCGGCAGGAAGGCTTGAAATGGGAGATGGATTCACCTGTGGTGTGGAAGGAAAACAGAAGTGGTGTGGCAGAGGACCCCTCCCCCCACGGCGAAAGTGTCTCCTCACCGCGCATGCGTGGACCCCAGGGGACCCTGGTGTCCCCTGGTTCGTGACCATGAAGCACCTCAGCACACGGGGGCCAGCCCAAGGCGGCAGGAGGGCTTGAAAGGGGAGGTCGAGGCACCCATTGTAGAAGGAAAACAAATGGCGAGGCAAAGGTCCCCCACCATGGGCAAAAGTGCCTCCACACCACTCATGCGTGGGGCCCAGGGGACCCAGGCCATCCCTAGTTCCCGCCCATGGAGCGCTTCGGCCCTCAGGAACCAGTCGAAGGCGGCAGGAAGGCTTGAAATGGGAGGTCGAGGAACCTGTGGTGTGGAAGGAAAACATAAACGGTGCGGCAGAGGTCCCCCCCAAGGGCGAAAGTGCCCCCTACCATGCAGGCCCAGGGATCAGTTCACCCTGGGCATTCTTGGTTCATACCCATGGAGCACCTCGTCACATGCGGGCCAGCCCAAGGCTGCAAGAAGGCTAGAAAGGGGAGGTCGAGGCACCTGTGTTGTGGAAGGAAAACGCAAACGGTGAGGCAGACGTCCCTTCCTACGGGCGAAATTGCCTCCCCACCGTGCATGCATGGGGCAAGGAGGACCCTGTGTGTCCCTTATTGGTGCCCAGGGAGTGCCTCAGGTCCACGGGTGCCAGCCCAAGGCGGCAAGAATGCTTGAAGGTGAGATCGAGGCACCTGTGTTGCGGAAGAAAAACAAGCGATGCGGCAGAGGTCCACAAACATGGCCGAAAGTGTCTCCCCACCGCACATGTGTGGGTCCGAGGGGACCCTGGGCATCCCTGGTTCTGCACCCACGGAGCACCTCTGCCCACAGGGGCCAGCCCAAGGCGGCAGGAAGGCTTGAAAGCGGAGGTCGAGGCACCTGTGTTGTGGAAGGAAAACAAATGGCGAGGCAAAGGTCCCCCACCATGGGCGAAAGTGCCTCCCCACCGTGCATGTGTGGGGCCCAGGGGACCCTGGGCATCCCTGGTTCACACCCACGGAGCACCTCTGCCCACAGGGGCCAGCCCAATGTGGCAGGAAAGCTTGAAAGGGGAGGTCGAGGCACCTGTGGTGTGGAAGGAAAACAGAAACAGTGCGGCAGAGGTCCCCCAAGGGCGAAAGTGCCTCCCCACCAAGCATGCGCGGGGCCCAGGGGACCCTGGGCGTCCCTGGTTCACACCCACGGAGCACCTCTGCCCACAGGGGCCAGCCCAAGGCTGCATGGAGGCTAGAAAGGGGAGGTCGAGGCACCTGTGGTATGGAAGGAAAACAAAAATAACGTGACAGAGGTCCCCCACGGGCGAAAGTGCCTCCCCACCATGCATGCTCAGGGCCCAGGGGACCCTGGACATTCCTGCTTCGCTCACACAGAGGGCCTTGGCCCAAGGGAGCCAGCCCAAAGGGGCAAGAAAGCTTGAAAGGGGCAGTTGAGGCACCTGTGTTATGGGAAAAAAACAGAAACAGTGCAGCAGAGGTCCCCCCCATCGGCGAAAGTGTGTACTCACCGCACATGTGTGGGGCCCAGGGGACCTAGGCCATCCCTAGTTCCTGCCCATGGAGCGCCTCGGCCCTCAGGAACCAGTCGAAGGCGGCAGGAAGGCTTGAAATGGGAGGTCGAGGCACCTGTGGTGTGGAAGGAAAACATAAACAGTGAGGCAGAGGTCCCCCCAAGGGTGAAAGTGGCCCTTACCATGCAGGCCCAGGGATCAGTTGACCCTGGGCATCCTTGGTTCATACCCATGGAGCACCTCGTCACATGCGGGCCAGCCCAAGGCTGCAGGAAGGCTAGAAAGGGGAGGTCGAGGCACCTGTGTTGTGGAAGGAAAAGGCAAACGGTGAAGCAGACGTCCCTTCCTACGGGCGAAATTGCCTCCCCACCGTGCATGCGTGGGGCAAGGAGGACCCTGTGTGTCCCTTATTGGTGCCCAGGGAGTGCCTCAGGTCCACGGGTGCCAGCCCAAGGCGGCAGGAATGCTTGAAGGTGAGATCAGGCACCTGTGTTGGGGAAGAAAAACAAGCGATGCGGCAGAGGTCCACAAACACGGCCGAAAGTGTCTCCCCACCGCACATGTGTGGGGCCGAGGGGACCCTGGGCATCCCTGGTTCATGCCCATGGAGGGCCTCAGGTCCACGGGGTCAGCCCATGGTGGCAGGGAGGCTTGAAAGGGGAGGTCAAGGCACCTGTGGTGTGGAAGGAAAACAAAAGCAACGTGACAGAGGTCCCCCCACGGGCGAAAGTGCCTCCTCATCACACACTCACAGAGCCATGGGGACCCTGGGCGTCCCTGGCTTGTGCCTAAGGAGTGCCTAGGCATACGGGGACCAGCCCAAGGTGGCAGGAAGTCTTGAAAGAGGAGGTCAAGGCATCTGCGGTGTGGAAGGAAAACAAAAACGGTGAGGCAGAAGTCTCTTCCACGGGCCAAAGTGCCTCCCCACTGCAGATGCATGGGGCCAAGGGACCCTGGGCGTCCGTGGTTCACACCCACGGAGTGCCTCGGGCCCACGGTGGCCAGCCCAAGGCGGCAGGAAGGCTTGAAAGCGGAGGTCGAGGCACCTGTGTTGTGGAAGGAAAACGGAAAAGGTGCAGCAGAGGTCCCAAACTATGGGCGAAAGTGCCTCCCCACCGTGCATGTGTGGGGCCCAGGGGACCCTGGGCATCCCTAGTTTGTGCCCTCGTAGCGCCTCGGGCCCATGGGGGCCAGCCCAAGGCGACAGGAAGACTGGGAAGGGGAGGTCGAAGCACCTGTGTTGTGGAAGGAAAACAAAAACGGCAAGTCAGAGGTCCCCCCAAGGGAGAAAGTGTCTCCACACCGCAGATGCGAGGGACTCAGGAGACCCTGGGCATCTCTGGTTCACGCCCATGGGGCGTCTTGGCCAACAGGGGCCATCCCAAGGCGGCAGGACGGCTTGAATGGGGAGGTCTAGGCACTTGTGGTATGGAAGGAAAACAAACTGTGCAGTAGAGGTCCCCCACCACAGGAGAAAGTGCTTCCCCACCACGCATGCTCATCGCCCAGGGGACACTGGTCATCCCTGGTTCATGCCCACAGAGTGCCTCCACCCATGGGGGCCAGCCCAAGGTGGCAGGAAGGCTTGAAATGGGAGTTCGAGGCACCGTGATGTGGAAGGAAAGACAAATGGCGCAGCAGAGGTCTCCACCCATTGGCGGAAGTGCCTCCTCACCGCACATGCGCGGACCCCAGGAGACTCTGCACCTTTGGTTCGTGCCCTTGGAGCACCTCGGGCCCACGGGGCCCGCTCAAGGTAGCAGGAAGGCTTGAAAGGGGTTGTCCTAGCACCTGTGTTGTGGAAGGAACACACAAACGGTGATGCAGACGTCCCCCAACACGGGCGAAAGTGCCTGCCCACCGCACATGCGGGTGGCCCAGGGGACGTTACGCTTCCCTGGTTCACACCCACAGAGTGCCTCGAGCCCACGGGCGCCAGCTCAAGGCGGCAGGAAAGCTTGAAAGGGGAGGTCGAGTCACTTGTGTTTTGGAAGGAAAACACAAACGGCGAGAGTGAGCTCCCCACACAAGGGTGATAATGCTTCCCCATTGAGCATGCGTGTGGCCCAGGGGACCCTGGGCATCCCTGGTTCCTGCCCGCAGAGAGCCTTGGGTCCACGGGGGCCAGCCCAAGGCGGCAGGACACTTGAAAATGGAGGTCGAGTCACCTGTGTTGTGGAAGGAAAACAGAAATGGCCTGGCAGGGGTCCCACCCCACGGGCAAAAGTGCTTCCCCACCGCGCATGCGCAGGGCCCGGGGACCCTGGGCATCCCTGATTCATGCACACGGAGCACCGCCAGCCCACAGGAGCCAGCCCAAGGTGGCAGGAGGCCTTCAAAGGGGAGGTTGAGACACCTGTGTTGTGGAAGGAAAACACAAATGGCGTGGCAGAGATACCGCCCCAAGGGCGAAACTGCCTCCCCACGGCACACGCGTGGGGCGCTGGGGACCCTGGGTGTCCCCTGTTCATACCCACAGGGCACCAAGGGCCCACAGGTGCCGGCCCAAGACTGCAGGAAGGCTTGACAGGGGAGGTTGAGGCATCTGTGTTGTGAAAGGAAAACACAAACGGTGAGGCAGAGGTCCCCCCACGGGCAACAGTGCATCCCCACTGTGCATGTGCAGGGCCCTTGTCACCCTGTGCATCCTGATTGGTGCCCAGCGACTGCATCGACCCCACAGGTGCCAGCCCAAGGTGGCAGGAAGGCTTGAAAGGGGAGGTCGAGGCACCTGTGTTGTGGAAGAAAAACACAAATGGCGAGGCGGAGGTCCCCTCCATGGACGAAAGTGCGTCCCCACCGCGTATGCGTAGGGCCCTTGTCAGGCTGTGCATCCTGGTTGGTGCCCAGGGAGTGCCTCGGGCCCACGGGTGCCAGCCCAAGGCGGCAGGAAGGCTTGAAAGGGGAGGTCGAGGCATCTGTGTTGCGGAAGGAAAACACAAACTGTGAGGGAAAGGTCACCGCACAGGGTCGAAAGGGCCTCCCCATCAAGCATGCTGAGGGCCCAGGGGATGCAGAGCATCCCTGATTCATGTCCACGAAGTGGCTCCAGCCCACGGGCGCTAGCCCAAGGAGGCAGGAAGGCTTGAAAACAGAGGTCGAGGCAGCTGTGGTGTGAAAGGAAAACACAAACAAAACGGCAGAGGTCGCCCCCATGGGCGAAAGTGCCTCCCCATAATGCATGCATAGGGACCAGGGGACCCTGGGCATCCCTGGCTTGTGCATAACAAGTGCCTAGGCCCACAGACACCAGCCCAAGGCGGCAGAAACTCTTGAAAGGGGAGGTTGAGGCACCCGTGGTGTGGAAGACAAACGGCATGGCAGGGATCCACACCCATGGGTGAAAGTGTCTCACCACCGTGCATGCACGAGGCCCAGAGGACACTGGGAGTCCCTGGTTCATGCCCACAGAGCTCCTGGGGCCCATGGGGGCTAGCCCAAAGCGGCAGAAAAGCTTCAAAAGGGAGCTCCAGGCACCTGTTTTGTGGAAGGGTAACACAAACGGCGAGGCAGAAGGTCCCCACCAAGGGCAAAAGTGCCTCACCACAGCGCATGCACGGGGCCCAGGGTACACTTGGCATCCCTCATTCGTGCCCAAGGAGTGATCCAGTGCCACGGGAGCCAGCTGAAGGCGACGGGAAGTCTTGAATGGGGAGGTCGAGGCACGCTTTGTGTGGAAGGAAAACACAAACAACGCTGCAGAGGTCCCCCTAACAGACAAAAGTGCCTCCCCATCGCACATGCACGCAGCCCAGGGGACACTGCGCATCCCTGGCACGTGCCCAACGAGTGCCTAGGCCCACAGGGAGAAGCCCAAGGTGGCAGGAAGTCTTGAAACGGGAGGTCAAGACACCTGTGGTGTGGAAGAAAAACACAAATGGCATGGGAGAGGTCCCCCTCACAAGCGAAGTGTATCCCCACCTCGTATGCATGGGGCCCAGGCGACCCTGGGCATCCCTCGTTCATGCCCACAGAGGGCCTCTTCCCAGAGGGGCCAGCCCAAAGCTACAGAAAATCCTGAAAGGGGAGGTCAAGGCGCCTGTGATGTGGAAGGGAAACACAAACGGCGAGGCAGAGGTCCCGCCCCACAAGCAAAAGTAATTCCCAATCAAGTATGCACAGGGCTCAAGGTACCCTGTCATCCGTGGTTCATGCCCACAGAGAGCCTCGGGGACATGGGAGCCAGCCCAAGACGGTAGGAATGCTTGAAAGGGGAGGTGGAGGCAACTGTGTTGTGGAAGTAAAACAGAAACGGTGAGGCAGAGTTCCCCACCCCCACAGGCAAAATTCCCTCCCCACCATGCATGCATGGGGCCCAAGGGACCCTAGATGTCCCTGGTTCACAACAACGGGGCTCCTTGGGCCCACGGGGGTCAGCCCAAGGCGGCAGGAAGGCTTGAAAGGGGAGATCGATTCACCTGTGTTGTGGAAGGAAAACAAACGGCGCGGCAGAGGTCCCACACCATGGGTGAAAGTGCCTCCCCACTGCACATGCGTGTTGCCCAGGGGATTCTGGACATTCCTGGTTCATGGTCATGGAGCTCCTTGGGTCCACAAGGGGCCAGCCCAAGGTGGCAGGAAACTTGAAAGGGGAGGTCGAGACACCTGTGTTGTGGAAGGAAAACAGAAACGACCTAGCAGTAGTCCCACCCCACGGGCGAAAGTGCCTCCATACCGCACATTCGCGGGGCCCAGGGGACCCTGGGCAACCCTGTTTCATGCCCACGGAGGGCCTCTTCCCAGAGGGGCCAGCCCAAGGCGCCAGGAAGGCTTGAAAGGGGAGGTCGAGGCACCTGTGTTGTGGAAGGAAAACACAAAAGGCACAGAAGAGGTCCCCCAACATGGGCGAAAGTGCCTCCCATAATGCATGCATAGGGACCAGGGGACCCTGGGCATCCCTGGTTCATGCCCACAGAGGGCCTCTTCCCAGAGGGGCAAGCCCAAGGTGGCAGGAAGTCTTGAAACGGGAGGTCAAGACACCTGTGGTGTGGAAGAAAAACACAAGTGGCATGGGAGAGGTCCTCCCCACAAGCGAAGTGTATCCCCACCTCGTATGCGTGGGGCCCAGGCGACCCTGGGCATCCCTCGTTCATGCCCACAGAGGGCCTCTTCCCAGAGGGGCCAGCCCAAAGCCGCAGAAAATCCTGAAAGGGGAGGTCAAGGCGCCTGTGATGTGGAAGGGAAACACAAACGGCGAGGCAGAGGTCCCGCCCCACAAGCAAAAGTAATTCCCAATCAAGTATGCACAGGGCTCAAGGTACCCTGTCATCCGTGGTTCATGCCCACAGAGAGCCTCGGGGACATGGGAGCCAGCCCAAGACGGTAGGAATGCTTGAAAGGGGAGGTGGAGGCAACTGTGTTGTGGAAGTAAAACAGAAACGGTGAGGCAGAGTTCCCCACCCCCACAGGCAAAATTCCCTCCCCACCATGCATGCATGGGGCCCAGGCGACCCTGGGCATCCCTCGTTCATGCCCACAGAGGGCCTCTTCCCAGAGGGGCCAGCCCAAAGCTACAGAAAATCCTGAAAGGGGAGGTCAAGGCGCATGTGATGTGGACGGGACACACAAACGGCGAGGCAGAGGTCCCGCCCCACAAGCAAAAGTAATTCCCAACCAAGTATGCGCAGGGCTCAGGGTACCCTGTCATCCGTGGTTCATGCCCACAGAGAGCCTCGGGGACATGGGAGCCAGCCCAAGACGGTAGGAATGCTTGAAAGGGGAGGTGGAGGCAACTGTGTTGTGGAAGTAAAACAGAAACGGTGAGGCAGAGTTCCCCACCCCCACAGGCAAAATTCCCTCCCCACCATGCATGCATGGGGCCCAGGCGACCCTGGGCATCCCTCGTTCATGCCCACAGAGGGCCTCTTCCCAGAGGGGCCAGCCCAAGGCGACAGGAAGGCTTGAAAAGGGAGGTCGAAGCACTTGTGTTGTGGAAGGAAAACAAACTGCAAGGCAGAGGTCCCGCCCCACAAGCAAAAGTAATTCCCAACCAAGTATGCGCAGGGCTCAGGGTACCCTGTCATCCGTGGTTCATGCCCACAGAGAGCCTCGAGGACATGGGAGCCAGCCCAAGACGGTAGGAATGCTTGAAAGGGGAGGTCGAGGCAACTGTGTTGTGGAAGTAAAACAGAAACGGTGAGGCAGAGTTCTCCACCTCCACAGGCAAAATTCCCTCCCCACCATGCATGCGTGGGGCCCAAGGCACCCTAGAAGTCCCTGGTTCATGCCCACAGAGGGCCTCTTCCCAGAGGGGCCAGGCCAAGGCGGCAGGAAGGCTTGAAAGGGGAGGTCGATTCACCTGTGTTGTGGAAAGAAAACAAACGGCGCGGCAGAGGTCCCACACTATGGGTGAAAGTGTCTCCCCACTGCGCATGCGTGTTGCCCAGGGGATTCTGGACATCCCTGGTTCATGGTCACGGAGCTCCTTGGGTTCACAAGGGGCCAGCCCAAGGCGGCAGGAAACTTGAAAGGGGAGGTCGAGACACCTGTGTTGTGGAAGGAAAACAGAAACGACCTAGCAGTAGTCCCACCCCACGGGCGAGAGTGCCTCCATACCGCACATTCGCGGGGCCCAGGGGACCCTGGGCAACCCTGTTTCATGCCCACGGAGGGCCTTGGCCCACAGGGTCCAGTCCAAGTCCTCAGGAAGGCTTGAAAGAGGAGGTCGAGGCACCTGTGTTGTGGAAGGAAAACACTAACAGCGAGGCAGAGGTCGCCCAACATGGGAGAAAGTGCCTCCCTATCGCGCATGTGCAGGGTCCAGGGGACCCTGGGCGTCCCTGGTTAGTGCCCAGGGAGTGCCTTGGGCCCGCGGGTGCCAGCCCAAGGCGCCAGGAAGTCTTGAAAGGGGAGGTCGAGGCACCTATGTTGTGGAAGGAAAACACAAATGGCGAGGCAGAGGTGCCCCCCACGGGCGAAAGTGCCTCCCCTTCGCGTATGCGTGGGGCCCAGGGGACCCTGGCCAACCCTGGTTCACGCCCATGGAGTGCCTTGGCCCACGGTGGCCAGCCCAAGGCAGCAGAAAGGCTTAAAATGGGAGGTCGAGGCACCTGTGGTGTGGATGGAAAACCCAAAAGGCACAGAAGAGGTCCCCCACGGGCGAAAGTGCCTCCCCACCGTGTATGCGTGGGGCTCTGGTGACCCTGAGCATCCCTGGTTCACACCCACAGAGTGCCTTGGGCCCACGAGGGCCACCCCAAGACGGCAGCAAGGCTTGAAAAGTGTCGTCCAGGCACCTGTGTTGTGGAAGGAAAACACAAAGGGCGATGCAGAGGTCCCCCACGGGCGAAAGTGCCTCCCCACCGTGCATGCGTGGGGCTCCGGGGACCCTGGGCATCCCTGGTTCATGCCCACAGAGTGCCTTGGGCCCACGTGGGCCAGCCCAAGGAGTCAGGAAGGCTTGAAAGGGGAGGTCAAGGCACCTGTGTCATGGAAGGATAACACAAACTGCGAGGCAGAGGTCCCCCCCGGGCGAAAGTGCCTCCCCACCGTGCATGCACTGGGCCCAGGGGACCCTGAGCGTCTCTGGTTCATGCACACAGAGTGCCTGGGCCTACGGGGTCCAGCCCAAGGCGGCAGGAATGCTTGAAAGGGAGGTCGAGGCACCTGTGTGTGGAAGGAAAAGAAAAAGGGCGAAGAAGAGGTCCACCACGGGCAAAAGTGCCTCCCCACCGTGCATGTGTGGGGCCCAGGGGACCCTGGGCATCACTGGTTCAGGCCCACGGAGCGCCTCCACCCATGGGGCCAGCCCAAGGCGGCAGGAAGGCTTGAAAGGGGAGGTCAAGGCACCTGTATTGTGGGAAAACACAGACGGCGAGGCAGAGGACCCCCACGGGCGAAAGTGCCTCCCCACAGCTCATGCGTGGGGCTCCGGGGACCCTGAGCGTCCCTGGTTCGCACTCACGGAGAGCCTCGGGCCCACAGGGGCCAGCCTAAGTTGGCAGGAAGGCTTGAAAGGGGAAGTCGAGGCAACTGTGTTGTGGAATAAAAACAAAAACTGCGCCGCAGAAGTTCCCCCCACGGGCGAACATGCCTCCCCACCGTGCATGCGTGGGGCCCAGGGGACATTGGGCATCCCTGAGTCATGCTTACGGAGCAACTGGGGCCCACGAGGGCCACCCCAAGACGGCAGCAAGGCTTGAAAAGTGTCGTCCAGGCACCTGTGTTGTGGAAGGAAAACACAAAGGGCGATGCAGAGGTCACCCCCCGCAGGGGTGAAAATGCCTCCACACCGCGCATGCGCAGCGCTCAGGGGACCATGGGCTTCCCTAGTTCATGTCCAAGGAGCGCCTCTGGCCCACAGAGGCCAGCCCAAGGCGGCAGGAAGGCTTGAAAGGGGATGTCGAGGCACCTGTGTTGTGGAAGCAAAACACAAATGGGAGGCATAGGCCCCACACCACGGGCAAAATTGCCTCCCCACCGGGCATGCGTGGGGCCCAGGGGACCCTGGGCATCCCTGAGTCACGCCCACAGAGCAACTGGGGCCCACGAGGGCCACCCCAAGACGGCAGCAAGGCTTGAAAGGGAGGTCGAGGCACCTGTGTTGTGGAAGAAAACACAAACAGTGAGGCAGAGGTCCCCCACGGGCGAAAGTGCCTCCCCACCGTGCATGTGTGGGGCCCAGGGGACCCTGGGCATCCCTGGTTTGTGCCCACAAAGTGCCTCCACCCATGGGGGCCAGCCCAAGTTGGCAGGAAGGCTTGAAAGGGGATGTCGAGGCACCTGTGTTGTGGAAGCAAAACACAAATGGGAGGCATAGGCCCCACACCACGGGCAAAATTGCCTCCCCACTGTGCGTCCACAGGGCCCAGAGGACTCTGGGAATCCCTGGTTCGTGCCCACAAAGTGCCTCCACCCATGGGGGCCAGCCCAAGTTGGCAGGAAGGCTTGAAAGGGAGGTCAAGGCACCTGTGTTGTGGAAGGAAAACAAAATGGCGCCGCAGCGGTCCCCACCCACGGGCGAAAGTGCCTCTCCACCGCGCATGCGTGGGGCCCAGGGGACCCTGGGCGTCCTTGGTTCATGACCACAGAGCACCTTGGACCCACTGGGGCCAGCCGAAGTCGACAGGAAGTCTTGAAAGGGGAGGTCAAGGCACATATGTTGTGGAAGTAAAGCACAAATGGTGAGGCAGAGGTCTCCTCCACGGGCGAAAGTGCCTCCCCACCGCGCATGCGTGGGGCCCAGGAGACCTTGAACATCCCTGGTTCACGCCCACAGAGCGCCTGGGGCCCACGGGGGCCAGCCGAAGGTGGCAGGAGGTCTTGAAAGGGGAGATCGAGTCACCTGTGGTGTGGAAGGAGAAATCAAACAGCGCTGCAGAGGTCCCCCCACCACGGGAGAAAGTGCCTCCCCAGTGCGCATGCACGGGGCCCAGGGGACCCTGGGCGTCCCTGGTTCTTGCCCACAGAGCTCCTCAGGCCCATGGGGGCCAGCGCAAAGCAGAAGGATGTCTTGAAAAGGGAGGTGGAGGCACCTGTGATGTGGAAGGAAAACACAAATGGTGAGGCAGAGGTCTCCTCCACGGGCGAAAGTGCCTCCCCACCGCAGATGCGTGGGGCCCAGGGTACCATGGGAGTGCCTGGTTTATGCCCACAGAGCGCCCCGGGCCCACGGGGGCCAGCCCAAGGCGGCAAGAAGGCTTGAAATGTGAGGTGGAGGCACCTGTGTTGCGGAAGGAAAACAAACGGCGAGGCAAAGGTCCCCCCACACGGGCGAAAGTGCCTCCCCACCGCTCATGCATGGGGCCCATGGGACCCTGGGTGTCCATGGTTCGCGCCCACATAGCGCCTCAGCCCACGGGGGCCAGCCCAAGGCGGTTGGAAAGCTTGAATGGGGAGGTCGAGGCACCTGTGTTGTGGAAGGAAAACACAAACGGCGAGGCAGAGGTCCCCTCCCACGGGCGAAAGTGCCTCCCCACAGCGAATGCTCAGGGGCCAGGGAACCCAGGGCATCCCTGGTTCACGCCCACAGAGCGCCTCTGGCCCTCGGGGGCCAGCCCAAGGCAGCAGGAAGGCTTGAAAGGGGAGGTCGAGGCACCTGAAATGTGGAAGGAAAACGCAAAGGGTGAGGCAGAGGTCTCTGCCATGGGCGAAAGTGCCTCCCCACCGTGCATGCACAGGGCCCAGGGGACACTGGGTGTCCCTGCTTCGCACCCATAGAGTACGCAGGGTCCATGGGGGCCAGCCCAAGGCGGCAGGAAGTCTTGAAAGGGGAGGTCGAGGCATCTGTGTTGTGGAAGGAAAACACAAACGGAGAGGCAGAGGTCCCCCCACGGGCGAAAGTGCCTCCCCACCGTGCATATGTGTGGCTGAGGGGATCCTGAGTGTCCCCGGTTCACACCCATGGAGTTCCTCGGCCAGTGGGGGCCAGCCCAAGGTGTCAGGAATGCTTGAATGGGGAGGTCGAGGCACCCGCGTTGTGGAAGCAAAACAAACGCCGAGGGAGTGGTCCCCCACGCCCAAGGGCGAAAGTGTCTCCCCACCGTGCACGCGTGATGCCCAGGGGACCCGGAGGGTTCCTGCTTCATGCTCACGGAGGGCCTCGGCTCACGGGGGCCAGCCCAAGGGGGCAGGAAGTCTTGAAAGGGGAGGTCGAGGCACCTCTGTTGTGGAAGGAAAACACAAACGGCGAGGGACAGGTCACTCCCACGGGCGAAAGTGCCTCCCCAATATGAATGCATGGGGCTCAGAGGATCCTGGGCGTTCCTGGTTCACACCCACGGAGCACCTCGGCCCATGGGGGCCAGCCCAAGGCAGCAGAAAGGCTTGAAAGGGGAGGTCGAGGCACTTGTGTTGTGGAAGGAAAACACAAATGGCGAGGCAGCGGTCCCCTCCATAGGAGAAAGTGCCTCCCCTCCATGCATGCATGGGGTCCAGAGGACCCTGGGCGTCCCTGGTTCATGGCCACGGATGGCTTCGGGCCCACAGGGTACAGCCCAATGCGGCAGGAAGGCTTGAAAGGGGTGGTCGAGGCGCCTGTGGTGTGGAAGAAAAACACAAATGGCAATGCAGAGGTCCCCCTCCAAGGGCGAAAGTGCCTCCCCACCATGCATGCGCGGGGCCCAGGGGACCCTAGGCATCCCTGATTCACATCCACGGAGGGCCTCGGGCCACGGAGTCCAGCCCAAGGCAGCAGGAAGGCTTGAAAGGGGATGTCGAGGCACCTGTGTTGAGGAACGAAAACACAAACTTTGTGGCAGAGGTTTCCCCCAGTCACAGGGGAAAGTGACCATCCACCATGCATGTTCAGGGCCGAGGGGACCCTGGGAATCCCTGGTTCATGCCCATGGAGCACACACAGGGTCAGCCCAACGCGGCATGAATGCTTGAAAAGGGAGGTCGAGGCACCTGTGTTGTGAAAAGAAAACACAAACAGTGAGGCAGAGGTCCCCCCTCAAAGGCGAAAGTGCCCCCCACCGCGCACGCGCGGGGCCCCGGGGAACACAGGGCATCCCTCATTCTTGCCCACGGAGCGCCTCAGCCCACGGGGGCCAGCTTAAGGCGGCAGGAAGGCTTGAAAGAGGAGTTCGAGGGACCTGTGTTGTGGAAGGAAAACACAAACAGTGAGGCAGAGGTCCCCCTCCAAGGGCGAAAGTGCCTCCCCACCATGCAAGCGCGGGACCCAGGGGACCCTGGGCATCCCTGGTTCACGCCCACAGAGCACCTTGGGCCCACAGGGGCAGCCCAATGCGGCAGGAATGCTTGAAAGGGGAGGTCGAGGCACCTGTGTTCTGGAAGGAAAACACAAACGGCGAGGCAGAGGTCCCACCCAAGGGCGAAAGTGCCTCCCCACCATGCAAGCGCGGGACCCAGGGGACCCTGGGCATCCCTGATTCACGCCCACAGAGCACCTTGGGCCCACAGGGGCAGCCCAAGGCGGCAGAAAGACTTGAAATGGGAGGTCGAGGCACCTGTGGTGTGGCAGGAAAACACTAATGGTGCGGCAGAGGTCTCCTCTGATGGACGAAAGTGCCTCCCCACCGTGCATGCAAGGGGCCCAGGGTACCGTGGGCATTCCTGGTTCGCACCCACGGAGCGCCTTGGCCCACGGAGTCCAGTCCAAGATGGCAGGAAGGCTTGAATGGGGAGGTCGAGGCACCTGTGTTGTGGAAGGAAAAGAAAAACGGCGTGGCAGAGGTCCCCTGCCACGGACGAAAGATCCTCCCCACCGTGCACGCTTGATGCCCAGGGGACCCTGGGGGTTCCTGCTTCATGCTCACGGAGGGCCTCGGCTCACGGGGGCCAGCACAAGGTGGCAGGAAGACTTGAAAGGGGAGGTTGAGGCACCTGTGTTGTGGAAGAAACACACAAATGGCAAGTCAGAGCTCCGACCCCAAGGGCGAAAGTGCCTCCCCACCATGCAAGCGCGGGACCCAGGGGACCCTGGGCATCCCTGATTCACGCCCACAGAGCACCTTGGGCCCACAGGGGCAGCCCAAGGCGGCAGGAAGTCTTGAAATGGGAGGTCGAGGCACCTCTGTTGTGGAAGGAAAACATATACGGCACGGCAGAGGGCCCCCCCCATGGGCGAAAGTGCCTCCCCACCATGCATGTGCAGGGGCCCAGGCGACCGTGGGGGTTCCTGCTTCATTCTCACGGAGGGCCTCGGCTCACCAGGACCTGTCCAAGGCGGCAGGAAGTCTTGAATTGGGAGGTCGAGGCACCTGTGGTGTGGAAAGAAACCACAAAGGACGTGGCAGAGGTCCCCTGCCACGGACGAAAGATCCTCCCCACCGTGCACGCTTGATGCCCAGGGGACCCTGGGTGTGCCTGGTTCACACCCACGGAGCACCACGGCCCACAGCGGCCAGCCCCAGGCGGCAGGAAGGCTTGAAAGGGGATGTCGAGGCACCTGTGTTGTGGAAGCAAAACACAAATGGGAGGCATAGGCCCCACACCACGGGCAAAATTGCCTCCCCACCGCGCATGCGTGGGACTCAGGCGGCCCTGGGGGTCCCTAGTTCATGCCCACGGAGCACCTTGGCCCACGGGGGCCAGCCCAAGTCGTCAGGAAGGCTTGAATGGGGAGGTCGAGGCACCTGTGTTGTGGAAGGAAAAGAAAAACGGCGTGGCAGAAGTCCCCCCGACGGGCGAAAGTGCCTCCCCTCCACGCATGCACAGGGTCCACGGGACCCTGGGTGTCCCTGGTTCATGCACATGGAGTGTCTTAGCCCACGGGGGCCAGCCGAAGACAGCAGGAAGGCTTGAAAGGGGAGGTCGAGGCACCTGTGTTGTGGAAGGGAAACACAAAGGGCAAGGCAGAGGTCCCCCCACCGACGGGTGAAAGTGCCTCCCCACCACGCATGTGCAGGGCCTAGGAGACTGTGGGCTTCCCTGATTCACACCCACGGAGCGCGTTGGCTCACCAGGACCTGTCCAAGACGGCAGGAAGTCTTGAAAGGGGAGGTCGAGGCACCTGTGGTGTGGAAAGAAACCACAAAGACGTGGCAGAGGTCCCCCGCCACGGACGAAAGAGCCTCCCCACCGCGCATGCATGGGGCCCAGGAGACCCTGGCCATCCCTGGTTCACACCCATGGAGTGCCTTGGCCCACGGGGGCCAGCTGAAGGCGGCAGGAAGTCTTGAAAGGGGAGATCGAGTCACCTGTGGTGTGGAAGGAGAAATCAAAAAGCGCGGCAGAGGGCCCCCCCATGGGCGAAAGTGCCTCCCCACCATGCATGTGCAGGGCCTAGGAGACTGTGGGCTTCCCTGATTCACACCCACGGAGCGCGTTGGCTCACCAGGACCTGTCCAAGGCGGCAGGAAGTCTTGAATTGGGAGGTCGAGGCACCTGTGGTGTGGAAAGAAACCACAAACAGTGAGGCAGAGGTGCCCCCCACGGGCGAAAGTGCCTCCCCACCGCGCATGAGTGGGGCCCAGGACACACTGGGCATTACTGGTTCACGCCCACGGAGAGCCTTGGTGCACGGGGTCCAGCTCAAGGCGGCAGGAAGTCTTAAAAAGGGAGTTCGAGGCACTAGTGGAGTGGAAGGAAAACAAAAACGGTGAGGCAGAGGTACCCCCCACTGGCGAAAGTGCCTCCCCATCGCGCATGTGCATGGCCCAGGGGACCCTGGGCGTCCCTGGATCATGCCCACGGAGAGCATCGGGCCCACGGGGACCTGTCCAAGACGGCAGGAAGTCTTGAAAGGGGAGGTCGAGGCACCTGTGGTGTGGAAAGAAACCACAAAGACGTGGCAGAGGTCCCCCGCCACGGACGAAAGAGCCTCCCCACCATGCACGCGTGATGCCCAGGGGACCCGGAGGGTTCCTGCTTCATGCTCACGGAGGGCCTCGGCTCACGGGGGCCAGCTCAAGGCGGCAGGAAGGCTTGAAAAGGGAGGTCGAGGCACCTGTGGTGTGGCAGGAAAACACTAATGGTGCGGCAGAGGTCTCCTCTGATGGACGAAAGTACCTCCCCACCGTGCATGCAAGGGGCCCAGGGTACCGTGGGCGTTCCTGGTTCACACCTACGGAGCACCTCGGCCCACGGAGTCCAGTCCAAGATGGCAGGAAGGCTTGAATGGGGAGGTCGAGGCACCTGTGTTGTGGAAGGAAAAGAAAAACGGCGTGGCAGAAGTCCCCCTGACGGGCGAAAGTGCCTCTCCTCCACGTACGCACAGGGTCCACGGGACCCTGGGTGTCCCTGGTTCAGGCCCATGGAGTACCTCAGCCCACAGGCGCCAGCCCAAGGTGGCGGAATGTCTTGAAAGGGGATGTCGAGGCACCTGTGTTGAGGAACGAAAACACAAACTTTGTGGCAGAGGTTTCCCCCAGTCACAGGGGAAAGTGCCTCCCCATCGCGCATGTGCATGGCCCAGGGGACCCTGGGCATCCCTGGTTCATGCCCATGGAGCACCTCAGCCCACGGGCGCCAGCCCAACGCGGCATGAATGCTTGAAAAGGGAGATCGAGGCACCTGTGTTGTGAAAAGAAAACACAAACAGTGAGGCAGAGGTCCCCCCTCAAAGGCGAAAGTGCACCCCACCGCGACGCGCGGGGCCCAGGGAACACAGGGCATCCCTCATTCTTGCCCATGGAGCGCCTCAGCCCACGGGGGCCAGCTTAAGGCGGCAGGAAGACTTGAAAGAGGAGGTCGAGGGACCTGTGGTGTGGAAGGAAAACACAAACGGCGTGGCAGAGTTCCCCCCACCACGGGAGAAAGTGCCTCCCCAGTGCGCATGCACGGGGCCCAGGGGACCCTGGGCGTCCCTGGTTCTTGCCCACAGAGCGCCTCTGCCCACGGGGGCCAGCCTAAGGCGGCAGGAAGGCTTGAAATGGGAGGTCGAGGCACCTGTGTTGTGGAAGGAAAACAAACGGCGAGGCAAAGGTCCCCCCACACGGGTGAAAGTGCCTCCCCACTGCAAATGCGCAGGGCCCAGCAGACCCTGGGGGTCCCTGTTTTGTGCCCACGGAGCACCTCGACCCACGGGGGTCAGGCCCAGGCTTCAGGAATGCTTGAAAGGGAAGGTTGAGGCACCTGTGTTGTGAAAGGAAAACAAATGGTGCAGCAGAGGCCCTCCCCCACTTGCGAAAGTGCCTCCCTACCGCGCATGAGTGGGGCCCAGGAAACTATGGGCATCCCTCTTTCACGACCATGGAGGGCCTCGGCCCAAGGGGCCATTCCAAGGTGTCAGGAAGTCTTGAAAAGGGAGGTCGAGGCACCTGTGTTGTGGAAGGAAAACACAAACGGCGAGGGACAGGTCACCCCCACGGGCGAAAGTGCCTCCCCACTATGAATGCATGGGGCTCAGAGGATCCTGGGCGTCCCCGTTTCGCACCCACGAAGTGCCTCGGGCCCACAGAAGTCAGACCAAATGACAGGAAGTCTTGAAATGCGAGGTCGAGGCACCTGTGGTGTGGAAGGAAAACAAAAACGGTGAGGCAGAGGTCACCCCACGGCGGAAAGTGCCTCCCCACCATGCATGCATGTGGCCCAGGGGACCCTGGGCATCCCTGGTTCATGGCCACGGATGGCTTCGGGCCCACGGGGTACAGCCCAAAGCGGCAGGAAGGCTTGAAAGGGGAGGTCGAGGCGCCTGTGGTGTGGAAGGAAAACACAAGTGGCACAGCAGAGGATCACCCCACGGGCTAAAGTGCCTATCCACCACTCATGACCTGGACTCAGGGGACACTGGCCTCCCTATTTCGCACCCGCCGAGCGCCTCAGCCCACAGGGGCCAGCCCAAGGTGGCAGGAAGGCTAGAAATGGGAGGTCGAGACTCCTGTGTAGTGGAAGGAAAACACAAACGGCAAGGCAGAGGTACCCCCCACTGGCGAAAGTACCTCCCCATCGCGCATGTGCACGGCCCAGGGGAACCTGGGCGTCCCTGGATCATGCCCACGGAGAGCCTCGGGCCCACGGGGACCAGCCCAAGGATGCAGGAAGTCTCGAAAGGGGAGGTCGAGGCACCTGTGTTGTGGAAGGAAAAAACATTTGGCACAGCAAACGATCACCCCACTGGCGAAAGTGCCTCCCCACGGCACATGCGCAGGGCCCAGGGGACCCTGCACATCCCTGGTATGTGCCTACCGGGCACCTCGGACCACACGGGCCAACCCAAGTAGGCAGGAAGTCTTGAAAGGGGAGGTCGAGGCACCTGTGGTGTGGAAGGAAAACATAAGTGGCAATGCAGAGGTCCTCCCCAAAGGCGAAAGTTTCTTCCCACCGCGCATGCATGGGGCCCAGGAGACCTTGGACATCCCTGGTTCATACCCATGGAGCGACTCGGGCCCGTGGGGGCCAGATCAAGGCGGCAGGAATGCGTGAAGGGGGAGGTCGAGGCACCTGTGTTATGGAAGGAAAACAAAAATGGCGAGGCAGAGTTTCCCCCACACGGGCGAAAGTGCTTCCCCACCGTTCATGCATGTGGCCTGGGGGACCCTGGGCGTCCCTGTTTCGCACCCTTGGAGAGCCTTGGCACACCGGGTCCAGCCCAAGTCTACAGGAAAGCTTGAATTGGGAGGTCGAGGCACCTGTGTTGTGGAAGGGAAACACAAATGCTGAGGAAATGGTCCCCACCCAAGGGCGAAAATGTCACCCCTCCACGCATGCCCGGGGCCCAAGTGACCGTGGGCGTCCCTGGTTCACGCCCACAGAGCGCCACAAGCCCAGGGAAGCCAGCACAAGGCGGCAGGAAGGCTTGACAGGGGAGGTCGAGGCACCTGTGTTGTGGAAGGAAAACAGAAACAGAGAGGAAAGGGTCCCCCCCCACCACGGGCGAAAGTTCCTCTGCACCACGCATGCACGGGACCCAGGGGACCCTGGGTGTCCCTGGCTCATGCCCACAGAGTGCCTCGGGACCACAAGGGCCAGCCCAAGGCAGCAGAATGGCTTGAAAGGGGAGGTCGAGGCACCTGAGGTGTGGAAGGAAAACACAAATGGCAAGGCAGAGGTCCCGCACCACGGGTAAAAGTGTCTCGCCATCGTGCATGCGTGAGTCCTAGGACACCCTGGGCATCTCTTGTTCCCGCCCAAGGAGCACCTTCGGCCAACGGGGGCCAGTCCAAGGAGGCACGAAGGCTTGAAATGGGATGTCGAGACACCTGTGCTGTGGAAGGGAAATAAAAACGGCTAGGCAGAGGTCACCCCCACGGCGGAAAGTGCCTCCCCATCGCGCATGCGCAGGGCCCAGGGGACCCGCCCATCCCTGATTCGCACCCACTGAGCGCCTCTGGCCAACGGCGGCCAGCCCAAGGTGCATGAAGACTTGAAAGTGGAAGTGGTGGCAGCTGTTTTGTGGGAGGAAACACAAACGGCGAGGCAGAAGTTCCCCACACACAGGTGCAAGTGCCTCTCCACAGCGCATGCACGGGGCCAATGAGACTCTGAGCATCCCTGATTCACACCCAGGGAGAGCCTCGGGCCCACGAGATCCAGACCAAGTCGCCAGGAGGGCATGAAATGGGAGGTTGAGGCACCTGTGTTGTGGAAGGAAAACACAAACGGCTAGGCAGAGGTACACACCACTGGCGAAAGTGCCTACCCACCATGCATGCATGTGGCCCAGGGGACCCTGGGAATAGCTGGTTCACACCCATGGGGCATCTCGGCCCACGGAGGCCAGCCCAAGGTGGCAGGAAGTCTTGAATGGGGAGGTCGAGGCACCTGTGTTGTGGAAGGGAAACACAAATGCCGAGGCAGTGGTCCACCTCAAGGGCAAAAGTTTCTCTCCACCATGCATGCCCAGGCCCCAGGGGACTGTGCGCGGCCCTGGTTCATGCCCACAGAGCCCCGCAGACCCACGGAGGCCAGCCCAAGGTGGCAGGAAGTCTTGAAGTGGGAGGTCGAGGCGCCTGTGCTGTGGAAGAGAAACGCAAAAGGCGAGGAAGAGGTCAGCCCCATGGGCGAAAGTTCCTCCCCACCGTGCATACGCGGGTCTCAGGGCTCCTGGGCATCCCTGGTTCACTCCCACTGAGTGTCTCGGGCCCACGGGGGCCAGCTCAAGGTGCAGGAAGTCTGGTAAGGGGAGGTCGAGGCAGCTGTGTTGTGGAAGGAAAACACAAATGGCGAGGAAGAGGTCCCGCACCACGGGTAAAAGTGCCTCCCTATCGTGCATGCGTGAGTCCTAGGACACCCTGGGCATCCCTGGTTCCCGCCCAAGGAGCACCTTCGGCCAACGGGCGCCAGTCCAATGCGGCAGGAAGGCTTGAAACGGGATGTCGAGGCACCTGTGCTGTGGAAGGGAAATACAAACGGCTAGGCAGAGGTCACCCCCACGGCGGAAAGTGCCTCCCCACCGCGCATGCACAGGGCCCAGGGGACCCGCCCATCCCTGGTTCGCACCCACTGAGCGCCTCTGGCCAACGGCGGCCAGCCCAAGGTGCATGAAGTCTTGAAAGTGGAAGTCGTGGCAGCTGTTTTGTGGGAGGAAAACACAAACGGCGAGGCAGAAGTTCCCCCCACACAGGTGCAAGTGCCTCTCCACCGCGCATGCACGGGGCCAATGAGACCCTGGGCATCCCTGATTCACACCCAGGGAGAGCCTCGGGCCCACGAGATCCAGACCAAGTGGCCAGGAGGGCATGAAATGGGAGGTTGAGGCACCTGTGTTGTGGAAGGAAAACACAAACGGCTAGGCAGAGGTACACACCACTGGCGAAAGTGACTACCCACCATGCATGCATGTGGCCCAGGGGACCCTGGGAATCGCTGGTTCACACCCATGGGGCATCTCGGCCCACGGAGGCCAGCCCAAGGTGGCAGGAAGTCTTGAATGGGGAGGTCGAGGCACCTGTGTTGTGGAAGGGAAACACAAATGCTGAGGCAGTGGTCCACCTCAAGGGCAAAAGTTTCTCTCCACCACGCATGCCCAGGCCCCAGGGGACTGTGGGCGGCCCTGGTTCATGCCCGCAGAGCCCCACAGACCCACGGAGGCCAGCCCAAGGTGGCAGGAAGTCTTGAAATGGGAGGTCGAGGCGCCTGTGCTGTGGAAGAGAAACTCAAAAGGCGAGGAAGAGGTCAGCCCCATGGGCGAAAGTTCCTCCCCACCGTGCATACGCGGGTCTCAGGGCTCCCGGGCATCCCTGGTTCACTCCCACTGAGTGCCTCGGGCCCACGGGGGCCAGCCCAAGGTGCAGGAAGTCTGGTAAGGGGAGGTCGAGGCAGCTGTGTTGTGGAAGGAAAACAGAAACGGCGAGGCAGAGGTCCCCCAACACGGGCGGAAGTGTCTCTCCACTGAGTATGTGCGGGGCCCAGGGGACCATGGGCATCCCTGACTCATACCCACGGAGTGCCTACGGTCCACTAGGGCCAGCCCAAGGCGGCGGGAAGGCTTGAAAGGGGAGGTCGAGGCACCTGTGTTGTGGCAGGAAAACACAAACAGCACGGCAGAGGTCCAACACTACGGGCAAAAGTGCCTCCCCACCGTGAATACTCGGGGACAAGGGAACACAGGGCATCCCTGGTTCATGCCCATGGAATGCCTTGAGCCCACGGAGGCCAGCCCAAGAGAGCAGGAAGGCTTGAAATGGGAGACCGAGGGCCCTGTGTAGTGGAAGGAAAACGCAAACGGCAAGGTAGAGGTCCCTAATCACGGGCAAAAGTGCCTCCCCACCACGCATGCGCGGGGCCCAGGGCATCCCTGGATCGTGCCCACGTGGCGCCTCAGGCCCACGGGGGCCAGCCCAAGGCAGCAGGAAGTCTTGATAGGGGGAGTCGAGGCACCTGTGTTGTGCAAGGAAAACAGAAAGAGCGAGGCAGATGTCACACCAAACGGACGAAAGTCTCTCCCGACCGCGCATGGGCTGGACCCAGTGGATCCTGGACATCCCTGGTTCCCATGCACAGAGCGCATCGGGCCCACGGGGGCAGCCCAAGACGGCAGGAAGGCCTGAAATCGGAGGTCGAGGCACCTTTGCTGTGGAAGAAAAACACAATGAGGCAGAGATCCCCAACGCTCATCCCTGGTGCCCAAGGGACCCTGGGCATCTCTAGTTCAAGTGCACAGAGCTTCTCCGGCCCACAGGGGCTGGACTAAGGCAGCAGGAAAGCGTGATAAGGGAGGTAGAGGCACCTCTGTTGTGGAAGGAAAACACAAATGGCAAGGCAGAGCCCCCCCACACACACAGGAGAACGTGCCTCCACACCAAGCATGCGTGGGGCCAAGGGGACCCTGGGCGTCCCTCATTCACGCTCATGGAGTGTATCAGGCCCACACGGGCCAGCCCAAGACGGCAGGGATGCTTGAAAGTGGAGGGCGAGGCACCTGTGTTGTGGCAGGAAAACACAAACAGCGCGGCAGAGGTCCAACACCACGGGCGAAAATGCCTCCCCACCGCAAATGCTCAGGGGCGAGGGAACACAGGGCATCCCTGGTTCGTGCCCATGGAATGCCTTGGGCCAACGGAGGCCAGCCCAAGAGAGCAGGAAGGCTTGAAATGGGAGACCGAGGGCCCTGTGTAGTGGAAGGAAAACGCAAACGGTGAAGTAGAGGTCCCCAACCACGGGCGAAAGTGCCTCCCCACCGCACATGCGTGGGGCCAAGGGGACCCTGGGCGTCCCTGGTTCACACCCTCAGAGTACCTCAGGCCCAGGGGTCAAGCCCAAAGCTGCGCTTGAAAGGGGAGGTCGAGGCAGCGCTGTCATAGAAGGAAAACACAAATGGCGAGGCAGAGGTCTCAACACACGGGCGAAAGAGCCCCCCCACCGGACCCTTGACACCCCTGGTTTCCACCTATCTACCGTCTCGGCCCATGGGGGCCAGCTCAAGGCGGTAGGAGGGCTTGAAATGGGAGGTCGAGGCACCTGCGTTGTGGAAGGAAAAGAAAAAGGGCAAAGAAGAGGTCCACCACGGGCGAAAGTGCCTCCCCATCGCGCTTGCGTGAGGCCCGGGAACCCTGGGCATCCCGGTTTCATGCCCATGGAGTGCCTCGGGCCTATGGGGGCCAGCCCAAGGCTTCAGGAAGGCTTGAAAAGGGAGATCGAGGCCCCTGTGTTGTGGTGGGAAAATACAAGTGGCGAGCCAGAGGTCTCCCCAAGGGCGAAAGTGCCTCCCCACCACGTATGCGTGGGGCTCTGGTGACCCTGAGCATCCCTGGTTCACACCCACAGAGCGGCTCGGGCCCACGGGGGCCGGCCCAAAGCAGCAGGAAAGTTTGAATGGGGAGGTCGAGGCACTTGTGTTGTGGAAGGAAAACACAAGCGGTGAGGGAGAGGTCCCCCCACACTGGCGGAAGTGCCTCTCCACCGCGCATGCGTGGGGACCAGGGGACCCCGGGCATTCCTGATTCACGCCCACGGAGGGCCTACGGTCCACGCAGGCCAGACCAAGTCGCCAGTATAGCTTGAAATGGGAGGTCGAGGCACCTGTTTGGTGGAAGGAAAACACAAACGGCAAGGCAGAGGTCGCCCCCAAGGGCGAAAGTGCCTCCCCACCGTGCATGCCTGTGGTGCAGGGGACCTTGGGCGTCCCTGATTCACACCGACGGAGCGCTTTGGCCCATGGGGGCCAGCCCAAGGTGTCAGGAAGGCTTGGATGGGGAGGTCAAGGCACCTATATTGTGGAAGGAATGCACAAACACCGAGGCATTGGTCCCCCGCCAAGGGCGAAAGAGTCTTCCCACCGCGCATGCCCAGGCCCCAGGGGAAGTTGGGTGGCCCTGGTTCTCGCCCACAGAGCCCCATGGGCCAACGGAGGCCAGCCCAAGGCGGCAGGAAGGCTTGAATGGGGAGATAGAGGCACCTGTGTCTTGGAAGGAAAACACAAACGGCAAGGCAGCGGTCTCCCCACAACTGGTGAAAGTGCCTCCCCACCGTGGCTGCTCAGGGCAGAGGGGACCTGGGTCGTCCCTGATTCATGCCGATGGAGTGCCTCAGGCCCAAGGGGGCCAGCCCAAGGCGGCAGGAAGGCTTGAAAGGGGAGGTGGAGGCACCCGTGTTTTGGAAGGAAAACACAAACGGCGTGGAAGAGGTAAGGCGCCAAGGGGGAAAGTGCGTCCCCACGGTGCATTCGCGGGGCCCTGGGGCTCCAGTTCTGGCACATGGAGGGCTCGGCCCACGGGGGCCAGCCCAAGGCGGCAGGACAGGTTGAAAGGGAAGTTTGAGGCACCTGTGGTGTGGAAGGAAAACACAAACGGCGCAGCAGTGGTGCCCCCCCACGGGCGAAAGTGCCTCATCAACGTGCACGCCGGAGGCCTAGGGGATGCTGAGTGTCCCTGGTTTACAACCACAGAGCGCCTCGGTCCCACGGGGTCCAGCCGAAGGTGGCAGGAAAGCTTGAAAGGGGAGGTCGAGGCACGCGTGTTGTGGAAGGAAAACAGAAACAGGCAAGCCGTGGTCCCCCTCCATGGGCGAAAGTGCCTCCCCACCGCACATACGCGGGGTCCAGTGGATCCGTCCCTGATTCCCAAGCACGGAGCACTGCGGGCCCACGGAGGCCAGCCCAAGAAGGCAGGAAGGCCTGAAATGGAGGTCAAAGCACCTGTGTTGTGGAAGGAAATCACAAACGACGAGGGAGAGGTCCCACCCCACAGGCGAAAATTCCTCCCCACCACACATGTGCAGGGCCCAGAGGACCCTGGGTGTCCCTGGTTCACACCCACGGAGCACCTCGGACCCACGGGGACAGCCTAAGGCGGCAGGAAGGCTTAAAGGGGAGGTTGAGGCACCTGTGTTGTGGAAGGAAAACAGTAGCGGCGTGGCAGAGGTCACCCCCAACGGGAGAAAGTGCCTCACCACTGCACATGCAATGGGTCCAGGGCACCCTGGGCATCCCTGTTTCATGCCCGGGGAGGCCTTGGTCCCACGGGGGCCAGCCCAAGGCGGCAGGAAGTCTTCAATGGGGAGGTCGAGGCATCTGTGTTGTGGAAGGAAAACACAAACCATGAGAAACAGGTCCCCCTCCAAGGGCGAAAGTGCCTCCCCACCACGCATGCGCGGGGCCCAGGGGACCCTGGGCGTCACTGGTTCATGCACACAGAGTGCCTGGGCCTACGGGGTCCAGCCCAAGGCGGCAGGAATGCTTGAAAGGGGAGGTCGAATCACCTGTGTTGTGCAAGGAAAACAAACACTGAGGCACATGTCACACCACACGGACGAAAGTCTCTCCCCACCGCTCATGGGCTGGGCCCAGTGGATCCCGGGTATCCCTGGTTCCCATATACAAAGTGCCTCGGGCCCACGGGGGCCAGCCCAAGACGGCAGAAAGGCCTGAAATGGGAGGTCGAGGCACCCTTGTTGTGGAAGGAAAACCCAAACAACAAGGCAGAGATCCCCACCCACGGGCGAAAGTGCCTCCCCAAACCACTTGTCTGGTGCCCAAGGGACCCTGAGCATCCCTAGTTCACGGCCACAGAGCATCCCAGGCCCACGGGGGCCGGGCTAAGGTGGCAGGAAGGCGTGATAGGGGAGGTCGAGGCCCCTCTTCTGTGGAAGGAAAACACAAATAGCAAGGCACAGGTCCCCCACTACGGGCGAACGTGTCTCCCCACTAAGCAAGTGTGGGTCCCAGGGGACCCTGGACATCCCTCATTCATGCGCACAGAGTGCATCAGCTCCACAGGGGCCAGCCGAAGGCGGCAGGAATGCTTGAAAGAGGAGGGCGAGGCAGCTGTGTTGTGAAAGGAAAACAAAAGCGGGGAGGTAGAGGTCCCCTCCCACGGGTGAAAGTGCCTCCCCACTGCGAATGCTCAGGGGCAAGGGAACCCAGGGCATCCCTGGTTCACGCCCATGGAATGCCTTGAGCCCACGGAGGCCAGCCAAAGAGAGCAGGAAGGCTTGAAATGGGAGACTGAGGCCCCTGTGTTGTGGAAGGAAAACACAAACGGCGAGGCAGAGGTCCCCAACCACGGGCGAAAGTGCCTCCCCACCGCACATGCACAGGGCCAAGGGGACCCTGGGTATCCCTGGTTCGTGCCCTCTGAGGGCCTCGGGCCCAGGAGGGCCAGGCCAAGGCGGCAGGAAGGCTTGAAAGAGGAGGACGAGGCAACTGTGTTGTGGAAGGAAAACAAATGGCGAGGCAGAGTTCCCCCCACCCACGGGTGAAAGTGACTCCCCACCGCGCATACGTGGGGCCCTGGGGACCCTGGGCGTCCCTGATTAACGCCTATGGAGTGCCCCGGGCCCATGTGGGCCAGCCCAATGCGGCAGGAATGCTTGAAAGGGGAGGTCGAAACACCTGTGTTGTGGAAGGAAAGCAGAGATGGCGAGGCAGAGGTCCCCCGCCACGGGAGAATGTGCCGCCCCACCACTCATGCGCAGGGCCCAGGGGACCGTGGTCGTCCCTGCTTCGTGTCCATGGAGTGCCTCGGGCCCACAGGAGCCAGCGCAAGGCATCAGGAAGGCTTGAAAGGGGAGGTCAAGTCACCTGTATTGTGGTGGGAAAACACAGACGGCGAGGCAGAGGCCCCCCACGGGCGAAAGTACCTCCCCACAGCTCATGCGTGGGGCCCCGGGGACCCTGACCATCCCCGGTTCGCAGTCACAGAGTGCCTTGGGCCCATGAGTGCCGGCCCAAAGCAGCAGGAAAGCTTGAATAGAGAGGTCGAGGCACTTGTGTTGTGGAAGGAAAACAGAAAAGGCGAGGCAGAGGTCCCCCCACACGGGCAGAAGTGCCTCTCCACCGCGCATGCGTGGTGCCCAGGGGACCCTGGGCGTCCCTGACTCATGCCCACGGAGCGCCTACTGTCCACAGGGGCCAGACCAAGTCGCCAGTATGGCTTGAAATGGGAGGTCGGAGCACCTGTTTTGTGGAAGGAAAACACAAACGGAGAGGCAGAGGTCCCCCCATGGGCGAAAGTGCCTCCCCACCGTGCATGTGTGTGGCTGAAGGGATCCTGAGTGTCCCCGGTTCACACCTATGGAGTTCCTCGGCCAATGGGGGCCAGCTTAAAAGGGGAGGTAGAGGCACCTGTGGAAGGAAAAAAAATGGCGCCCCAGAGGAGCAGGGCCTGGGTCCCCCCACGGATGAACGTGCCTTCCCAGCAGCCCCTGGGTGGGCCTGCAGGGAACCTGGCATCCATGGCTCACAAGCATGGTGCTTGTTGCGCCCACGGGGGGTAACCCAAAGTTGCAAGAACGCCCAGTAAAGAAGATAAGGCTTGAAAGAAGAGGTAGAGGCACCTGTGGAAAGAAAGTTAATGGCGTGGCACAGGAGGGGGCCCTGGGTCCATCCAAGGAAGAAAGTGCCTTCACAGCAGCCCCTGTGCAGGGCCCTGGGGATTCTGATGTCCCTGCTTCGCACACACAGTGAGTGTTGTGCCCATGGTGGGCACCCCTCAGTGGCAAGGAGGCACAGAAAGAAAGATAAGGCTTGAAAGGGCAGGTAGAGGACCCTGTGGAAGAAAAAAAATGGTGCGGCAGAGAAGGGGTCCTGGGTAGCCCCATGCACGAAAGTACTTTCCCAGCATCCCCTGCGCGGGTCCCCAGGGATCCTGGCTTGCCTGGTTCGCACCCACGCTGCATGTCCTGCCCATAAGGGGCACTTCAAAGTGGCAAGAATGCCCAGAAAGGAAGATAAGGCTTTAAAGGGGAGGTAGAGGCACCTGTGGAAGAAAAAAAATGGCACAGCAGAGGAGGGGAGCCTGGGTGTACCCACAAACAAAAGTGCCTCCCCTGCAGCCCCTGCGCTAGGACCCGGGTATCCTGGCATCCCTGGTTCACACCCACCGTGCGTGTCATGCCCACGAGGTGCATGTCACGCCAGAGGGGTCACCCCAAAGTGGCAAGAATGCCCAGAAAGGAAGATAAGGCTTGAAAGGGGAAGGAGAGGCAACTGTGGAGGGAAAAAAATGGCGTGGAAGAGGATGGGGTCCTGGGTCCTCCCAAGGATGAAAGTGCCTTCCCAGGAGCCCCTGCATGGGGCCCCGGGGATCCTGGCATCCCTGGTTCACACCCACAGTGCGTGTCACCCTCACAGGGGCACCCTAAAACGGCAAGAAAGCCCAGAAGGGAAGATAACGCTTGAAAGGGAAGATAGAGGCACCTGTGGAAGGGAAAAAAATGGTGTGGCAGAAGAGGGGGGCTTGGGTCTTCCCAAGGACGAAACTGCTCACCCAGTAGCCCCTGTGCGGGGCTCTGGTAATACTGGCATCCCTGGTTCATACCCACAGTGTGTGTCACACCCGCCGGGGGCACCCCAAAGTGGCAAGAATGCCCAGAAAGGAAGATAAGGCTTGAAAGGGGAGGGAGAGGCAACTGTGGAGGGAAAAAAATGGCGTGGAAGAGGATGGGGTCCTGGGTCCTCCCAAGGATGAAAGTGCCTTCCCAGGAGCCCCTGCATGGGGCCCCGGGGATCCTGGCATCCCTGGTTCACACCCACAGTGCGTGTCACCCTCACAGGGGCACCCTAAAACGGCAAGAAAGCCCAGAAGGGAAGATAACGCTTGAAAGGGAAGATAGAGGCACCTGTGGAAGGGAAAAAAATGGTGTGTCAGAGGAGGGGGGCTTGGGTCTTCCCAAGGACGAAACTGCTCACCCAGTAGCCCCTGTGTGGGGCCCTGGTAATACTGGCATCCCTGGTTCATACCCACAGTGTGTGTCACACCCGCCGGGGGCACCCCAAAATGGCATGAAAATCTAGAAAGGAACATAAGACTTGAAAGGGGAAGTAGAGGTACCTGTGGAAGGAAATGCAATGGCATGGCAGAGGAGTTGGGCCTGGGTCCCGCCACAATAGAAAGTGCCTCCCCAGCAACCCATGCGTGGGGCCCAGGGCTCCTGGCATCCCTGGTTCACAACCACGGTGCTTGTCGCTCCTACGGGCACCCCAAGCGGCAAGAAGTCCCAGAAGGGAAGATAAGGCTTGAAAGAGGAGTTAGAGGCACCTGTGGAAAAACAAACAAACAAACAAAAAAACGACACGGCAGAAGAGAGGGGCCTGGTTTCCCCAACGGACATAAGTGCCTTCCCAGCAGCCATTGCTTGGGGCCCCGGGTATGCTGACATCCAGGGTTCACACCCACGGTGCGTGTTGCCCACACGGAGGGCACCAGAAAGCGGCAAGAAGGCCCAGAAGGGAAGATAGGGCTTGAAAAGAGAGTAAGAGGAAAAAATATGGTGCGGCACAGACTGGGGGCGTGTCCCCCAACAGAAGAAAGTGCCTTCCCAGCCGCCCCTTCATGGGACCCCAGGGATCCTGGTGCCACTGATTCACACCCATAGTAAGTGTCGCACACATGGAGGACACCCCAAAGCAGCAAGAAAGCCCAAAGGGGAAGATAAGGCTTGAAAGGGGAGGTAGAGGCAACTGTGGAAGGAAAAAAGTGGCGCAGCACAGGAGGGGGACTGGGTCCCCCCATGGAAGAAAGCGCCTTTCCAGCAGAACCTGCACGTGGCCCGGGGATCCTGGCATCCCTGGTTCGCACGCATGGTGCTTGTCGTGCCCATGGGGGTCACCCAAAATGGTAAGAAAGCCAAGAAGGGAAGATAAGGCTTGAAAGCGGAGGTAGAGGCAGCTGTGGAAGGAAAAAAAATGGCACAGCTGAGGATGGGGCGCCTAGGTCCCACAGCGGACGAAAGTGCCTCCCCAGCACCCCCTGCGTGGGGCCCCAGGGATCCTGGCATGCCTGGTTCACAACCTTGGTGTGGGTTGCGCCCACGGGGGTGATCTCAAATCGGCAAGAAGGCCCGGAAGGGAAGATAAGGCTTGAAAGGGGAGTTAGAAGCACCTGCGGAAGGAAAAAAAATGGCACGGCAGAGGAGGGGTCCTGGGTCCCCCCAGAAAAGGAAGTGCCTTCCCAGCAGCCCCTGCACGGGGCCCTGCGGATAAAGACATATCTGGTTCTCAACGATGGTGCGTGTCACGCCCACAGTGGGCACATCTAAGTGGCAGGAAGGCCCAGAAGGGAAGATAAGGCTTGAAAGGGGAGGTAGAGGCACCTGTGGAAGGAAAAAAAAATTGCGTGGCAGTTGAGCCTCCTTTCTCGGCCGTGCCTCTTTTTTTCCTTCCACAGGTGCCTTGACCTCCCTTTTCAAGGCTTATGTTATCTTATGGGCCTTCTTGCAGTTTGGGGTGGCCCCCGTTGGTGGGACACGCACCCCATGACCCCCTCTGTCCCCACGCAGGGGTTGCTGGGAAGGCACTTTCATCCAAAGGGCGGACCCAGGACCCCATCTCGGCTGCACCGTTTTTCTTCTTTCCACAGCTGCCTCTCCTCCCCTTTCAATCCTGACCTTCACTCGGGGCATTTTGTCATTTTAGGGTGCCCCCCGTGGGCTTTTTGTGCACCTTGGGTGCAGGCCAGGTATGCAAGATCCCCCGGGCCCCATGTAGGGGGCTGCTGGGAAGGCACCTTCATCCGTGTGAGGACCAAGGTCCCCCTTTTTGGGCCAGCCAACTTTTTTCCTTCCACAGGTGCCTGGACCTCCCCTTTCAAGGCTTCCCGTTCGGGCATTCTTGCCCTTTTGGGGGGTGCCCCCTGTGGGTCAGATACATACCCTATGACCCCCGTGGATGCCACAGAGAGGCTGCTGGGAAGACACTTCCATCCGTGGAAGGACCCAGGCCCACTTCTTGGCCGCGCTGTTTTCCTTCCTTCGACAGCAGCCATAACCTCCCCTTTCAATCCTGACTTTCACTTCAGTGCCTTTTGTCACTTTGGGGTGCCCCACATGGGATTGTCCTACACCATTGGTGTGGGGCAGTGACGCCACTATCCCCAGGGCCCAGTGCAGGGGCTGCAAGGAAGACCCTTTCATCCGTGGGAGGATCCAAACCCACTTTCTCAGCCGCCCCATATTTTTTTCCTTCCACACGCGCTTCGACCTCCCCTTTCAAGACTTATCTTCCCTTATGGGCATTCTTGCCACTTTGGGGTGCTCCCTGTGGGTGAGACACACAGCCCACGACACCCCCGGACTCCACGTTGGGGCTTCTGGGAAGGCATTTCAATCCCTAGAAGCACTCAGGCCCCCTTTCTCTGCCGCTCTGCCTTTTTTCCTTCCACAGGTGCCTCAACCTCCACTTTCAAGACTTATCTTCTCTTATGGGCCTTTTTGCCGCTTTGAGGTACCCCAGTGGGTGAGACACGGACCCGACGACCCCCGTGGACTCCACACCAGGGCTGCTGGGTAGGCAGTTTTCTCCGTGGGAGGAACCAGGCCCCCCTTCTCGGTCGTGCCATTTTTCCACGTTCCACAGCTGCCTCCACTGCCGCTTACAATTCTAACTTTCACTTTGGGGTATTGTATGATATTGGGGTGCCACCATGGGATTGTCATGTACCGTGGGTGCAGGCCAGGGATGCCCCAATCCCCCAGGCCATGTGCCGGGGCTGCTTGGAAGGCACTTTCAACCATGGGAGGACCCAGTCTGCCTTCCTCAGCATCGCAATTTATTTTCCTTCCACAGGTGCCTCGACCTCCCCTTTGAAGTCTTATCTTCCCTTTTAGGCCTTCTTGCTGCTTTGGGGTGCCCCCCATGGTTGAGACACGCACCCCACGGCCCCCGAGGACCCCAGGCAGGGGCTGCTGGGAAGGCACTTTCTTCCGTGGAAGGTACAAGGACCTCTTTCTCTTCTGTGCCATTTTTTTTCCATCCACAGGTGCCTCGACCTCCCCTTTCAAGCTTTATCTTCCCTACAGGCCTTCTTGACACTTTGAGGTGCCCCTGTGGGTCAGATACACAACCTATGACCCCCGTGGATGCCACAGAGAGGCTGCTAGGAAGGCAGTTTCATCCGTGGGAGGGCCCAGACACGCTTCCTTGGCCGCGCCATTTTTTTTCCTTGCACAGGTGCCCTGACCTCCCCTTTCAAGTCTTATCTTCCCTTACGGGTCATCTTGCCACTTTGGGGTGCCCCCTGTGGGTGAGACATGCACTGCAAGACCCCTGGGGACTCCAGGCAGGGGCTGCTGTGAAGACACTTTCTTCTGCATGAGGACTCAGGCTCACTATCTCAGCCACGCCTTTTTATTTCCTTCCACAGGTGCCTTGACCTCACCTTTCAAGACTTGTCTTCCCTTACGGGCTCTCTTGACACTTTGAGGTGCCCCCTGTGGTTGACACATGCACGGCACGACCCCCGCGGACCCTATGCAGGGGCTGCTGGGAAAGGCCTGTCGTCCGTGTGAGGACCTAGGCCCACTTTCTCAGCCACGCCATTTTCTTTCCTTCCACAGGTCCCTCAATCTCCCCTTTCAAGCCTTAGCTTCCCTTATGGGACTTCTTGACGCTTTGAGGTGCCCGCATAGGTGAGAAACGCACCGCATGACCCCCTGCGGACCCCACACAAGGGCTGCTGGGAAGGCAGTTTCGTCCCTGGGAGGACCCAGGCCCCTCTTCTCAGCCGCGCCATTTTTCTTCCTTCCACAGCGGCCTCCACCTCCCCTTTCAACCCTGACCTTCACTTCGGGGCCTTTTGTCACTTTGGGGTGCCACCCGTGGGCTTTTTGCACACTGTGGGTGCAGGCCAGGGATGCCACAATCCCCCAGGCCTCACGCACAGTCTGCTGGGAAGGCACTATCATCCGTGGGAGGACCCACACCCGCTTTCTGTGCCACTCTGTCTTTTTTCCTTCCACAGGTGCCTGGCCCTCCCTTTTCAAGCCTTATCTTCCCTTATGGGCCTTCTTGCTGCTTTGCAGTGACCCCCGTGGGTGAGACACACACACCACGACCCTGCGGACCCCACACTTGGGCTGCTGGGAAGACACTTCCATTCTCGGAAAGACCCAGGACCCCTTTCTCGGCTGTGCCAATTTTTTTCCTTCCACAGGTGCCTCGACCTCACCTTTCAAAGCTTATCTTCCATTATAGGTCTTCTTGCCGCTTTGCGGTGGCTCCCGTGGGTGAGACATGCACCAGACGACCGCCATGGACCCAATGCAGGGCCTGCTGGGAAGGTAGTTTCGTCCCTGGGAGGACCCAGGCTCCCCATCTCGTCTGTGCCGTTTCTCATCCTTCCACAGCTGCCTCCACCTCACCTTTCAATCCTAACCTTCAATTCGGGGACTTTTGTCGCTTTGGGGTGCCCCCCGTGGGCTTGTGGCACACTGTGTGTGTGGGCCAGGGATGTGACAATCCCCCGCGCCACCCACAGGGGCTGCTGAGAAGGCACTTCCGTCCATGGGAAGACCCAGGCCCCCTTTCTTGGCTGCACCATTTTTTTTCCTTCCACAGGTGCCTGGCCCTCCCTTTTCAAGCCTTATCTTCCCTTATGGGCCTTCTTGCTGCTTTGCAGTGACCCCCGTGGGTGAGACACACACACCACGACCCTGCGGAACCCACACTTGGGCTGCTGGGAAGACACTTCCATTCTCGGAAAGACCCAGGACCCCTTTCTCGGCTGTGCCAACTTCTTTCCTTCCACAGGTGCCTCGACCTCACCTTTCAAAGCTTATCTTCCATTATAGGTCTTCTTGCCGCTTTGCGGTGGCTCCCGTGGGTGAGACATGCACCAGACGACCGCCATGGACCCAATGCAGGGCCTGCTGGGAAGGTAGTTTCGTCCCTGGGAGGACCCAGGCTCCCCATCTCGTTTGTGCCGTTTTTCGTCCTTCCACAGCTGCCTCCACCTCCCCTTTCAATCCTGACCTTCAATTCGGGGACTTTTGTCACTTTGGGGTGCCCCCCGTGGGCTTGTGGCACACAGTGTGTGCGGGCCAGGGATGTGACGATCCCCCAGGCCACCCACAGGGGCTGCTGGGAAGGCACTTCCGTCCGTGGGAAGACCCAGGCCCCCTTTCTCGGCTGCGCCATTTTTTTTCCTTCCACAGGTGCTTTGACCTCCCCTTTCAAGACTTATCTTGCCTTATGGGCCTTCTTGCCACTTTGGGATGATTCCCCTGTGTGAGACACGCACCGCACAACCCCCACAGATCCTAGTGGTGTCTCACCCACGGGGTGCATGTCTCATACACAGGGGGCACCTCAAGCCGGTAAGAAGGGCCATAAGGGAAGATAAGGCTTGAAAGGGGAGGTTGAGGCACCTGTGGAAGGAAAAAAAAATGGCACGGCCAAGAAAGCGGGACTGGGTCCTCCCAGGGACGAAAGTGCCTTCCCAGCAGACCCTGCATGGGGTCCGCGAGGGTCATGCAGTGCGTGTCTCAACCAAGGGGGACACCCCAAATTGGCAAGAAGGCCCTTAAGGGAAGATAAGGCTTGAAAGCGGAGGTCGTGGCACCTGTGGGAGGAAGAAAAAGTGGCGTGGCCAAGAAAGGTGGCCCGGGTCCTAAAATGGACGAAAGTTCCTTCCCAGTAGCCCCTGCGTGGGATCCGCGGGGGTTGTGGGATGCATGTCTCACCCACATGCAGCACCCCAAAGCATCAAGAAGGCCCATAAGGGAACATAAGAGTTGAAAGTGGAGGTTGAGGCACGTGTGGAAGGAAAAATAAGTGCGGCCGAGAAGGGGGGCCTGGGTTATCCCACGGACGAAAGTGTCTTCCCAGCAGGCCCTGCGTGGTGCCCGGGGGATCGTGGTGTCCCTGGCCTGCAGCCATGGTGTGTGACAAGCCCAGGGCGGGCACCCCAAAGGGACAAAAGGCCCCAGAATGAAGGTCCGGATTGAAAAAGGAGGTGGAGGCAGCTGTGGAAGGAAGAAAATGGCACGTCTGAGAAGGGGGGCGGGGGCCTACCCAGGGACAAAAGTGCCTTCCCAGCAGAACCTGCACAGGGCCCAGGGGATCATGGCGTCCCTGGCCTGCACCCACAGTATGCAACAAGCCCAAAGGTTCTCCCCAATGCGGCAAGAAGGCCCATAAGGGAAGATAAGGCTTGAAAGGGGAGGTCAAGGAAACTGTGGAAGGAAAAAAAAATGACCTGGTTGAGAAGGGGGGCCTGTGTTCTCCCAGAGACGAAAGTGCCTTCCCAGCAGCCCCAGCACAGTGCCCAGGAGATCATGTGTTCCCTGACCCGCACCCACGATGCGCAACAAGCCCACGGTGGGCACCCCAAAGCTAGAAAAGGTCCCGAAGTGAAGGTCAAGATTAAAAGAGGAGGTGGAGACAGCTGTGGAAGGAAGAAAAAAGGTGCAGCCCAGAAGGGGGGCCTGGGTACTCCCACGGACGACAATGCCTTCCCAGCAGCCCCTGCGTGGGGTTCCAGGGGGTGTGGCGTCCTTAGCTTGCCCCCAGGGTGCGTGTCTCACCAAAAGGGGGGACACCAAAGCTGCAAGAAGGCCCATAATGGAAGACAAGGCCTGAAAGGGGACATTGAGGCACCTATGGAAGGAAAAAAAAAGGGCGCGACTGAGAAAGGAGACCTGGGTCCTCCCACAGAGGGAAGTGCCTTCCCAACTACCCCTGTGTGGGATCCCTGGGTGTCAATGAGTACGTGTCTGAACCACAGAGGGCACCCCAAAGTGGAAAGAAGGCCCATAATGGAACATAATGCTTGAAAGGGGAGGTTGAGGCCCCAGTGGAAGGAAAAAAAAGGCGCGACTGAGAAAGGAGACCTGGGTCCTCCCACAGAGGAAGTGCCTTCCCAACTACCCCTGTGTGGGATCCCTGGGTGTCAATGAGTACGTGTCTGAACCACAGAGGGCACCCCAAAGTGGAAAGAAGGCCCATAATGGAACATAATGCTTGAAAGGGGAGGTTGAGGCCCCAGTGGAAGGAAAAAAAAAAGGCATGGGCGAGTTGGGGGTCCTGAGTCCTCCCACGGATGAAAGTGCCTTCCCATCAGCCCCTGCGCAGGGCCTAGGTGATGGTGGCATATCAGGCGCACACCCACGGTGTGCAACAAGCATATGGGGGGCACCCCAAAGAGACAAAAGGCCCTGAAGTGAAGTCCAGGATTGAAAGGGGAGATAGAGGCAGCTGTGGATGGAAGAAAAATTGTGCGGCAAAGGGTTGCCAGGGTCCTCCCACAGACGAATGTGTCTTTCCAGCAGCCCCTCCGTGGTGCCTGTAGGGGTCGTGGTGTCTTGGCTTGCCCCCGGTGTGCGTGTCTCAACCACTGGGGGAACCCCAAAGCGTCAACAAGGCGCAAAAGGGAAGATAAGGCTTAAAAGGGGAGGTTGAGACACCTGTGGAAGGAAAAAAAAAATGACCTGGTTGAGAAGGGGGGCCTCTGTTCTCCCACAGACGAAAGTGCCTTCCCAGCAGCCCCAGCACAGTGCCCAGGGGATCATGTGTTCCCTGACCAGCACCCACGATGCACAACAAGCCCACAGTGGGCACCCCAAAGCTAGAAGAGGTCCCGAAGTGAAGGTCAAGATTAAAAGAGGAAGTGGAGACAGCTGTGGATGGAAGAAAAACGGTGCAGCCCAGAAGGGGGGCCTGGGTACTCCCACGGACTACAGTGCCTTCCCAGCAGCCCCTGCGTGGGGTTCCAGGGGGTGTGGCGTCCTTAGCTTGCCCCCAGGGTGCGTGTCTCACCAAAAGGGGGGACACCAAAGCTGCAAGAAGGCCCATAATGGAAGATAAGTCCTGAAAGGGGACGTTGAGGCACCTATGGAAGGAAAAAAAAAGGGTGCAACTGAGAAAGGGGACCTGGGTCCTACCACAGAGGGAAGTGCCTTCCCAACTACCCCTGTGTGGGATCCCTGGGTGTCAATGAGTACGTGTCTGAACCACGGAGGGCACCCCAAAGTGGAAAGAAGGCCCATAATGGAACATAATGCTTGAAAGGGGAGGTTGAGGCCCCAGTGAAAGGAAAAAAAAAATGGCGAGTTGGGGGTCCTGAGTCCTCCCACGGACGAAAGTGCCTTCCCAACAGCCCCTGCGCGGGGCCTAGGTGATCGTGGCATATCAGGCGCACACCCACGGTGTGCAACAAGCATATGGGGGGCACCCCAAAGAGACAAAAGGCCCTGAAGTGAAGGCCAGGATTGAAAGGGGAGATGGAGGCAACTGTGGATGGAAGAAAAACTGTGCAGCAAAGGGTTGCCAGGGTCCTCCCACAGACGAAAGTGTCTTTCCAGCAGCCCCTCCGTGGTGCCTGTAGGGGTCGTGGTGTCTTGGCTTGCTCCCGGTGTGTGTGTCTCAACCACTGGGGCACCCCAAAGTGGAAAGAAGGCCCATAATGGAACATAATGCTTGAAAGGGAGGTTGAGGCCCCAGTGGAAGGAAAAAAAAGGGCGCGACTGAGAAAGGGGACCTGGGTCCTCCCACAGAGGGAAGTGCCTTCCCAACTACCCCTGTGTGGGATCCCTGGGTGTCAATGAGTACGTGTCTGAACCACAGAGGGCACCCCAAAGTGGAAAGAAGGCCCATAATGGAACGTAATGCTTGAAAGGGGAGGTTGAGGCCCCAGTGGAAAGAAAAAAAAAAACGGCACGGGCGAGTTGGGGGTCCTGAGTCCTCCCACGGACGAAAGTGCCTTCCCAACAGCCCCTGCATGGGGCCTAGCTGATCGTGGCATATCAGGCGCACACCCACGGTGTGCAACAAGCATATGGGGGGCACCCCAAAGAGACAAAAGGCCCTGAAGTGAAGGCCGGGATTGAAAGGGGAGATGGAGGCAGCTGTGGATAGAAGAAAAATTGTGCGGCAAAGGGTTGCCAGGGTCCTCCCACAGACGAAAGTGTGTTTCCAGCAGCCCCTCCGTGGGGTTCCAGGGGTGTGGCGTCCTTAGCTTGCCCCCAGGGTGCGTGTCTCACCCACGCTGGGCACCCCAAAGTGGCAAGAAGGCCCATAAGGGAAGATAAGGCTTGAAAGGGGAGGTCGAGGCAACTGTGGAAGGAAAAAAAAATGACCTGGTTGAGAAGGGGGGCCTCTGTTCTCCCACAGACAAAAGTGCCTTCCCAGCAGCTCCAGCACAGTGCCCAGGGGATCATGTGTTCCCTGACCCACACCCACGATGCGCAACAAGCCCACGGTGGGCACCCCAAAGCTAGAAAAGGTCCCGAAGTGAAGGTCAAGATTAAAAGAGGAGGTGGAGACAGCTGTGGAAGGACGAAAACCGGTGCAGCCCAGAAGGGGGGCCTGGGTACTCCCACGGACGACAGTGCCTTCCCAGCAGCCCCTGCATGGGGTTCCAGGGGGTGTGGCGTCCTTAGCTTGCCCCCAGGGTGCGTGTCTCACCAAAAGGGGGGACACCAAAGCTGCAAGAAGGCCCATAACGGAAGATAAGGCCTGAAAGGGGACATTGAGGCACCTGTGGAAGGAAAAAAAAGGGCGCGACTGAGAAAGGGGACCTGGGTCCTCCCACAGAGGGAAGTGCCTTCCCAACTACCCCTGTGTGGGATCCCTGGGTGTCAATGAGTACGTGTCTGAACCACAGAGGGCACCCCAAAGTGGAAAGAAGGCCCATAATGGAACATAATGCTTGAAAGGGGAGGTTGAGGCCCCAGTGAAAGGAAAAAAAAAATGGCGAGTTGGGGGTCCTGAGTCCTCCCACGGACGAAAGTGCCTTCCCAACAGCCCCTGCATGGGGCCTAGCTGATCGTGGCATATCAGGCGCACACCCACGGTGTGCAACAAGCATATGGGGGGCACCCCAAAGAGACAAAAGGCCCTGAAGTGAAGGCCGGGATTGAAAGGGGAGATGGAGGCAGCTGTGGATAGAAGAAAAATTGTGCGGCAAAGGGTTGCCAGGGTCCTCCCACAGACGAAAGTGTGTTTCCAGCAGCCCCTCCGTGGTGCCTGTAGGGGTCGTGGTGTCTTGGCTTGCTCCCGGTGTGTGTGTCTCAACCACTGGGGGAACTCCAAAGCGTCAACAAGGTCCAAAAGGGAAGATAAGGCTTAAAAGGGGAGGTTGAGACACCTGTGGAAGGTAAAAAAAAAAAGCCGCGACCAAGAAGTGGGGCCTGGGTCCTCCCACGAACTGGAGTGCCTTCCCAGCAGCCACTGTATATGGGTGGCGGGGGTTATGGTGGTCCTGGCTCACACCCAGGGTGTGTGTCTCACCCACGGGGGCACCCCAGTGCAGCAAGAAGGCCCATAAGGGAAGATAAGGCTTGAAAGAGGAGGCCGAGTCACTTCTAGAAGGAAAAAAGAATGGAGTGGCCGAGAAACGGGGCCTGGACCCTCCCATGGACAAAAGTGCCTTCCCAGCAGCCCCTGCGTGGGGCCCACGGGGGTCGTACTGTGCGTGACTCATGGACACGGGGCACCCCAAAGCGGTAAGAAGACCGACAAGGGAATATAAATCTTGAAAGGGGTGGTCAAGGCACCTGTGGAAGGAGAAAAAAGAAGGGGCGCCTGGGTCCTCCCACGGACGGAAGTGCCTTCCCAGCAGTCCCTGCGTGGGGTCTGCGGGAGTCGTAGGGTGCGTGTCTCACCCACGCTGGGCACCCCAAAGTGGCAAGAAGGCCCATAAGGGAAGATAAGGCTTGAAAGACGAGGTGGAGTCACTTGTAGAAGGAAAAAAGAATGGAGTGGCCGAGAAACGGGGCCTGGGCCCTCCCACGGACAAAAGTGCCTTCCCAGCAGCCCCTGCGTGGGGCCCACGGGGGTCGTACTGTGCGTGACTCACGGACACGGGGCACCCCAAAGCGGTAAGAAGACCGACAAGGGAATATAAGGCTTGAAAGGGGTGGTCAAGGCACCTGTGGAAGGAGAAAAAATGGCACCGCCGAGAAGGGGCGCCTGGGTCCTCCCACGGACGGAAGTGCCTTCCCAGCAGTCCCTGCGTGGGGTCTGCGGGAGTCGTAGGGTGTGTGTCTCACCCACGCTGGGCACCCCAAAGTGGCAAGAAGGCCCATAAGGGAAGATAAGCCTTGATAGAGGATGTCGAGGCACCCGTGGAAGGAAAAAAAAATGGCGTGGCTGAGAAAGCGGGCCTCGGTCCTCCCACAGATGAAAGTGCCTTCCCAGCAGCCCCTGAGCAGGGCCCAGGCAAACGTGCCATCCCTGGTCCGCATCCACGGTGTGAGAGAAGCCCATGGGGGCACCGCAAAGTGACAAAATGACCCAAAGTGAAGGTTAGGATTGAAAGGGGAGGTGGAGGCAGCTGTGGAAGGAAGAAAAACAGTGCGGCCATGAAAGGAAGCCTGGGTCCTCCCACGGACAAAAATACCTTCCCAGCGACCCCTGTGTGGGGTCTGCAGGAGTCGTGGGGTACGGTTCTCACCCACGGGGGCACCACAAAGCAGCAAGGAGGCCCATAAGGGAAGATAACGCTTGAATGTGGAGGTCAAGGTACCTGTGGAAAGAAAAAACATGGCACAGCGCAGCCATGGGCCTGTGTCCTCCCAGGCACCAAAGTGCCTTCCCAGCAGCCCGTGTGTGGAGTATGCGGGGGTCGTGTGGTGCGTGGCTCATGCACGGGGGCCACCCAAAAGCGGCAAGTAGGCCCGTAAGGGAAGATAAGGATTAAAAGGGGAGGTCGAAGCATGTGTGGAAGGAAAAAAAACGGTGCGGCCGAGAAATGGGGCCTGGGTACCCCCATGGACGAAAGTTCCTTCACAGCAGCCTGTGCGTGATGTTCCGCGGGGGTCACAGGGTGCATGTCTCACACATGGGGGGCGCCCCAATAGGGCAAGAAGGCCCATAAGGGAAGATAAGCCTTGGAAGGGGAGGTTGAGGCACCTTTGGAAGGAAAAAAAATTGGCGTGGCCGAGAAACAGGGCCTGTGTCCTCCCACGGAAGAAAGTGCCTTTCCAGCAGCCTCTGCACAGGGCTCGTGGGATCATGGCATTCCTGGCATGCACCCACAGTGCGCAACAATCCCACGGGGGCACCCCAAAGTGACAAAAGACCACAAAATGAAGGTCAAAATTGAAAGGGGAGGTGGAGGCAGCTGCGGAAGGAAGAACAACAGCGCGGCAGTGAAGGGGGGCCTGGGTCCTCCCACGGACGAAAGTGCCTTCTCAGAACCCCCGCGTGGGGTTCGCGCGGGTCGTGGGGTGTGTGTCTCACGCACAGGGGGACCCCAAAGCAGCAAAAAGCTCATAAGCTAAGGCTTGAAAGGGGAGGTCGAGGCACCTGTGGAAGGAAAAAAAAATGGCACAGTCGAGACTGGGGGCCTGAGTCCTTCCACAAACGGAAGTGCCTACCCAGCAGTCCCTGCGTGGGGTCCGCAGCGGTCGTGGGGTGCCTGTTTCACTCACGGGAGGCACCCTAGTATGGCAAGAAGGACCGTAGGGAAGATAAGGCTTGAAAGGGGTCGCACCTGTGGAAGGAAAAAAATGGCGCTGCCAAAAAGGCGGGCCTGGGTCCTCGACTAAACAGCCTTCAAAGCAGCCCCTGCATGGGGCCTGGGGGATCGTGGCATCCCTGGCCTGCGCCAGTGGTGTGCGACCAGGCCATGGGGGGCACCCCAAAGTGACTAAGGTCCCCGAAGTGAAGGTCAGGATTGAAAGGGGAGGTGGAGGCAGCTGTGGAAGGAAGAAAAACAGCGTGGCAGTGAAGGGGGGCATGGGTCCTCCCACGGACGAAAGTGCCTTCTCAGAACCCTCTGCGTGGGGTCCGCGCGGGTCATGGGGTGTGTGTCTCACGCACGGGGGACCCCAAAGCAGCAAAAAGCTCGTAAGCTAAGGCTTGAAAGGGGAGGTCAAGGCACCTGTGGAAGGAAAAAAAAAAACGGCGCAGTCGAGACCGGGGGCCTGAGTCCTTCCATGAACGGAAGTGCCTACCCAGCAGTCCCTGCGTGGGGTCCGCAGCAGTCGTGGGGTGCTTGTTTCACCCACGGGAGGCACCCTAGTGTGGCAAGAAGGACCGTAGGGAAGATAAGGCTTGAAAGGGGTCGCACCTGTGGAAGGAAAAAAATGGCGCTGCCAAAAAGGCGGGCTTGGGTCCTCGACTAAACAGCCTTCAAAGCAGCCCCTGCATGGGGCCTGGGGTATCGTGGCATCCCTGGCCTGCGCCAGCGGTGCACGACAAGGCCATGGGGGGCACCCCAATAGGGCAAGAAGGCCCATAAGGGAAGATAAGCCTTGAAAGGGGAGGTTGAGTCACCTTTGGAAGGAAAAAAATTTGGCGTGGCCGAGAAACACGGCCTGTGTCCTCCCACGGAAGAAAGTGCCTTTCCAGCAGCCTCTGCACAGGGCTCGAGGGATCATGGCATTCCTGGCATGCGCCCACAGTGCACGACAATCCCACGGGGGCACCCCAAAGCGACAAAAGACCCCGAAGTGAAGGTCAAAATTGAAAGGGGAGGTGGAGGCAGCTGTGGAAGGAAGAAAAACAGCGTGGCAGTGAAGGGGGGCATGGGTCCTCCCACGGACGAAAGTGCCTTCTCAGAACCCTCTGCGTGGGGTCCGCGCGGGTCATGGGGTGTGTGTCTCACGCACGGGGGACCCCAAAGCAGCAAAAAGCTCGTAAGCTAAGGCTTGAAAGGGGAGGTCAAGGCACCTGTGGAAGGAAAAAAAAAAACGGCGCAGTCGAGACCGGGGGCCTGAGTCCTTCCATGAACGGAAGTGCCTACCCAGCAGTCCCTGCTTGGGGTCCGCAGCGGTCGTGGGGTGCGTGTTTCACCCACGGGAGGCACCCTAGTGTGATAGAAGGACCGGAGGGAAGATAAGGCTTGAAAGGGGTCGCACCTGTGGAAGGAAAAAAATGGCGCTGCCAAAAAGGCGGGCCTGGGTCCTCGACTAAACAGCCTTCAAAGCAGCCCCTGCATGGGGCCTGGGGGATCGTGGCATCCCTGGCCTGCGCCAGCGGTGTGCGACAAGGCCATGGGGGGCACCCCAAAGTGACTAAGGTCCCCGAAGTGAAGGTCAGGATTGAAAGGGGAGGTGGAGGCAGCTGTGGAAGGAAGAAAAACAGCGTGGTGGAGAAGGGGAGCCTGGGTGCTCTCACGGACAAAAGTCTTATCCCAGCATCCCCTGTGTGGGGTCTGCAGGGGTCTTTGGGTGGTGTCTCACACACGGGGGCTCCCCAACGTGGCAAGAGGGCCCGTAATGGAAGATAAGGCTTGAAAGGGGAGATCAAGGCACCTATGGACTGCTGGGAAGGCACTTTCGTCCATGGGAGGACCCAGGACCCCCTTCTCGGCCGTGCCATTTTTTTTTCTTCCACAGGTGCCCCAACCTCCCCTTTCAAGCCTTATGTTCACTTATCGCTTTCTCGACGATTTGGGGTGCCCCCCGTGGGTAAGACACGCACCACCCGACCCCCGGGGATCCCAGGCAGGGGCTTCTGGAAAGGAACTTCCGTCCGTGGGAGTACCCAGGCCCCCTTTCTCGGTTGTGCCATTTTTTTTCCTTCCACAGGTGCCTCAATCTCCCTTTTCAAGCCTTATCTTATGGGCCTTCTTGCCGCTTTGGGGTACCCCCTGTGGCGAGACACTCCCCCCTGGGGTGAGCCAGGGATGCCACGACATCTCCGAATCCCACACAAGGGCTGTTGGGAATTAACTTTTGTCCGCGGGACGACCCAGGATCCCTTTCTTGACTGCACCATTATTTTTCCTCCCACAGGTGCCTCGACCTCCCCTTTCAATCCTTATCGTCCCTTATGGGCCATCTTGCTGCTTTGGGAGTGCCCCCGTGGGTGAGACACGTACCCCACGACCCCCGCCAACCCCAAGCAGGGCTGCTGGGAAGGCATTCCCATCTGTGGGACGACACAGGCCGCCTTTCTCAGCCGCGTCCTCTTTTTTTCCTTCCCCAGGTGCGTCGACCTCCCCTTTCAAGCCTTATCTTCCCTTGTGGCCCTTCTTGCCACTTTGGGATGCCCCCTGTGGGTGAGACACGAACCCCGGGGATCCCACGCAGGGGCTGCTGGGAAGGAATTTTCATCCGTGGGAGGAACCCAGCCCCCTTTCTCGGCCGTGCCATGTTTTCTCCTTCCACAGGTGCCTCGACCTCCCCTATCAAGGCTTATCTTCCCTTACGGGCCTTCTTGCCTCTTTAAGGTGCTCCCTGTGGGTGAGACAAACACCAAACGACCCCCGAGGTCCCCACGCAGGGGCTAATGGGAAGATACTTTCTTCCGTGGGAGGACTCAGGCCCTCTTTCTTGGCCACGCCATTTCTTTTCCTTCCACAGGTGCCTTGATCTCCCCTTTCAAGTCTTAAATTATGGGCCTTCTTGCCGCTTTGGGGTGCCCCCTGAGAGTGAGACATGCATCCTGGGGGCAAGCCATTGATGCCATGACCCCCACAGCCCCCACGCTGGGTCTGTTGGGAAGGAACTTTCATCCATGGGAGGACCCAGGACCCCCTTCTCGGTCACGCCATTTCTTTTCCTTCCACAGGTACCTCAACCTCCCCTTTCAAGACTTATCTTCTCTTATGGGTCTTTTTGCTGCTTTGGGGACCCCCTTTTGGTGAGACACGCACCCCAGGGTGAGTCAGGGACGCCATGACCCCCCCAGACCCCACTCAGGGTCAGCTGGGTAGGCACTTCCATCCGTGGGAGGACCCAGGCCCCCTTCCCCAGCCACGTTGTTTTTTTTCCTTCAGCAGGTGCCTCGACCTCCACTTTCAAGCAGTATCTTCCCTTATGGGCCTTCTTGCCCCTTTGGGGTGCCCCCTGTGGGTGAGACACGCACCCCACGACCCCTGTGGTCCCCAAGGAGTGGCTGCTGGGAAGGCAGTTTCGTCCGTGGGAGGACTCAGACCCCCCTTCTCTGATGCGCCAATATTTTTTCCTTCCACAGGTACCTCAACCTCCCCTTTCAAGACTTCTCTTATGGGTCTTTTTGCTGCTTTGGGGACCCCCTTTTGGTGAGACACGCACCCCAGGGTGAGTCAGGGACGCCATGACCCCCCCCAGACCCCACTCAGGGTCAGCTGGGTAGGCACTTCCATCCGTGGGAGGACCCAGGTCCCCTTCCCTGGCCATGTTGTTTTTTTCCTTCAACAGGTGCCTCGACCTCCACTTTCAAGCAGTATCTTCCCTTATGGGCCTTCTTGCCCCTTTGGGGTGCCCCCTGTGGGTGAGACACGCACCCCACGACCCCTGTGGTCCCCAAGGAGTGGCTGCTGGGAAGGCAGTTTCGTCCGTGGGAGGACTCAGACCCCCCTTCTCTGATGCGCCAATATTTTTTCCTTCCACAGGTGCCTCTACCTCCCATTTCAAGTCTTATCTTCCCTTATGGGCCTTCTTGCCACTTTGGGGTGCCCCCTGCGGGTGAGACACGCACAGTGTTTACAAACCAGAGATGCCACGATTGCCTGGGCCCTATGCAGGGCCTCCTGGGAAGGCACTTCCATCCGTGGGAGGACCCAGGTCCCCTTCCCTGGCCATGTTGTTTTTTTCCTTCAACAGGTGCCTCGACCTCCACTTTCAAGCAGTATCTTCCGTTATGGGCCTTCTTGCCCCTTTGGGGTGCCCCCCGTGTGTGAGACACGCACCCCACGACCCCTGCGGTCCCCAAGTAGTGGCTGCTGGGAAGGCAGTTTCGTCTGTGGGAGGACCCAGACCCCCCTTCTCTGATGCGCCAATATTTTTTCCTTCCACAGGTGCCTCTACCTCCCATTTCAAGTCTTATCTTCCCTTATGGGCCTTCTTGCCACTTTGGGGTGCCCCCTGCGGGTGAGACACACACAGTGTTTGCAAACCAGAGATGCCACGATTGCCTGGGCCCTATGCAGGGGCTCCTGGGAAGGCATTTTCGTCCATGGGAAGACCCAGGACCCCTTCTCTGCCATGCCATTTTTTTCCTTCTACAGGTGACTCTCCCTCCCCTTTCCAGCCTTATCTTCCCTTATGGGCCTTCTTGCCACTTTATGGTGCCCCCCATGGGTGAGACGTGCCCCAGGGGCGAGCAAGGGATGCCACGACCACTGCATACCCCACACAGCATCTGCTGGAAAGGCACTTTCGTCCATGGGAGGACCCTGTCCCCTGTTCTCTGCTGCACCATTTTATTTCCTTCCACAGGTGCATCTACCTCCACTTTCAACTCTCATCTTCCCTTGTGGGCCTTCTTGCCACGTTTGGGTGCCCCTTTGTGTGAGACACTCACCCCGTGGGTGAACCTGGGATGCCACGACCCCCACATACCCCACTCAGGGGCTGCTGGGAAGGCACTTTCGTCCATGGGAGGACCCAGGAGCCCCTTCACTGCTGTGCCATTTCTTTTTCTTTCCACAGGTGCCTCTACCTCCCCTTTCAAGCCTTATCTTCCTTATGGGACTTCTTGCCACTTTGTGGTGCCCCTGTGGGTGTGGCATGCACCATGGATGGGAAACAGGAATGCCATGATCCCCCAGGGCCCACGCAGTGGCTGCTGGGGTGGCTCTTTCAACTGTGGGAGGACCCAGGCCCCACTTCTCTGCTGTGCCTTTTTATTTCCTTCCACAGGTGCCTCTACCTCCGCTTTCAAGCCTTATCTTCCCTTATGGGCCTTCTGGTCGCTTTGGGGTGCCCCGTGTGGATGAGAAACGCACTGTGAGTGAAAATCAGTGATGCCACGATGACCCCGGGCCTATGTAAAGCTTGCTGGGAAGGCACCTACGTCTGTGGGAGGACCCAGGCCCCCCTTCTCTGCTGCGCCATTTTTTTCCCTTCCATAGGTGCCTCTACCTCCCTTTCAAGCCTTGTCTTCCCTTATGGGCCTCCTTGCAGCTTTGAGGTGCCACTTGTGGGTGAGACAAGTGCCCTGGGGGCGAGCCAGGGATGCAATGACCCCCACAGACCCCCTGCAGGGGCTCTGCAAAGGCACTTTTTTCAATGGGAGGACCCAGGACCCCATTCTCTGCTGTGCCCTTTTTTTTTATTTGCTGTCCAAAGGCGTCTCTCCCTCTCCTTTCAAGCCTTATCTTCCCTTATGGGTTTCCTTGACCCTTTGGGGTGCCCCCCATGGGTGAAACACCCACCCCAGGTGTGAGCCAGGGATGTCACGATCCCCTGGGCGCCACGCAGGGCTGCTGGGCAGGCACTTTCGTCCATGGGAGGTCCCAGACCACCCTTCTCTGCCATGCCATATTTTTTCCTTCCACAGGTCCCTCTACTTCTCCTTTCAAGCCTTGTCTTCCTTTTTGGCCTTCTTGCCACTTTGTGGTGCCCCCCCATGGGTGAGACATGCACCCCAGGTGTGAGCCAGGGATGTCACGATCCCCTGGGTGCCACGCAGGGCTGGTGGGAAGGCACTTTCGTCCATGGGAGGACCCAGGAGCCCCTTCACTGCTGTGACATTTCTTTTTCTTTCCACAGGTGCCTCTACCTCCCCTTTCAAGCCTTATCTTCCTTATGGGACTTCTTGCCACTTTGTGGTGCCCCTGTGGGTGTGGCATGCACCATGGATGGGAAACAGGAATGCCATGATCCCCCAGGGCCCACGCAGTGGCTGCTGGGGTGGCTCTTTCAACTGTTGGAGGACCCAGGCCCCACTTCTTTGCTGTGCCTTTTTATTTCCTTCCACAGGTGCCTCTACCTCCGCTTTCAAGCCTTATCTTCCTTTATGGGCCTTCTGGTCGCTTTGGGGTGCCCCGTGTGGATGAGAAATGCACTGTGAGTGAAAATCAGTGATGCCACGATGACCCCGGGCCTATGTAAAGCTTGCTGGGAAGGCATCTATGTCTGTGGGAGGACCCAAGCCCCCCTTCTCTGCTGCACCATTTTTTTCCCTTCCATAGGTGCCTCTACTTCCCTTTCAAGCCTTGTCTTCCATTATGGGCCTCCTTGCAGCTTTGAGGTGCCACCTGTGGGTGAGACAAGTGTCCTGGGGGCGAGCCGGGGATGCAACGACCCCCAGGGACCCCCTGCAGGGGTTCTGCAAAGGCACTTTTTTCAATGGGAGGACCCAGGATCCCATTCTCTGCTGTGCCGTTTTTTTGTTTTTTTTTGCTTTCCAAAGGTGTCTCTCCCTCTCCTTTAAAGCCTTGTCTTCCCTTATGGGTTTTCTTGACCCTTTGGGGTGCCCCCCATGGGTGAAACACCCACCCCAGGTGTGAGCCAGGGATGTCACGATCCCCTGGGCGCCACGCAGGGCTGCTGGGAAGGCACTTTCGTCCATGGGAGGTCCCAGACCACCCTTCTCTGCCATGCCATATTTTTTCCTTCCACAGGTCCCTCTACTTCTCCTTTCAAGCCTTATCTTCCTTTTTGGCCTTCTTGCCACTTTGAGACACACACCCTGGGGGCAAGCCAGGGATGCCATAACCCCTACGGACTGCAGGCATGGTCTGCTGGGAAGGTATTTTAGTCCGTGGTAGGACCCAGGCCCCCCTTCTCTTCCGTGCCATTTTTTTTCCTTCCACAGGTGCCTCTACCCCCTTTCAAGCCTTATCTTCCCCTATGGGCCTTCTTGCCACTTTGGGGAGCCCCACATGGGTGAGACACACGCCCTGGTGATATATGCCTTCAGTTCAGTGTTCAATGTAACATTTGATTCAACAGTTTGAAGATACTCATCTTGTAGTATCTGCAAAGAAACATTTTGGTGCCTACTGGGGCCTATAGTGAAAAAACAAATATCCCGAAATGAAAAGAAAGAATCTATCTGTGATGATCCTTGATTAAGCAGTTTGGTAACAGTCTTTTTGTAGATCAGCCAGGGGACATTTCAGAGTCCACTGAGACCTATAGTGAAAAACCGAATATCCTGTTATAAAAACTAGTAAGAATCTACCTGTGAAACTGCATTGTGATGTGTACATTCAGCTCACAGAGTTAAACCTTACTGTTGATTCAGCAGATTGGAAAGTCTCTTTTTGTAGAATGTGCAAATGGAAATTTTGGAGGGCATTGAGGCATATAGTAAAAAACTGAATATCCCATGATAAAAACTAGGAAGAAGCTATCCGTGAAACTGCTTTGTGATGTGTGGATTCAGCTCACAGAGTGAAACCTTTCTTTTGATTCAGCAGTTTGGAAATATCCTATGATAAAAACTAGAAAGAAGCTATCTGTGAAATTGCTTTGTGATGTCTGCATTCAGCTCACAGAGTTAATCCTTTCTTTTGATTCAGCAGTTTAAAAACACTCTTTTTGCAGAATCTCCAAAGGGACAATTTAGAGCCCACTGAGGCCTATAGTGAAAAATTGAATATCCCAAAATAAAAAAAAGAAAGAAGCTATTTGTGAACCTGTTCTGTGACTTGTGCATGCATTTCACAGAGTTAAACCCTACTTTCGATTCAGTAGTTTGGAAACACTCTTTTTGTAGAATCTGCAAAGGGACATTTCTGAGCCCACTGAGGCCTACAGTGAAAAACCGAACATCCTGAAATAAAAACTAGAAAAAAGCTATCTGTGAAACTGTTTCATGATGTGTGCATTCAGCTTACACAGTTGAATCTTCCTTTTAATTCAGCAGTTTGGAAACATTCTTTTTGTAGATTGTGCATCAGAACATTTCAAAGGGCATTGAGGCCTATAGTGAAAAACTGAATACCCCTTGATAAAAACTAGAAAGAAGCTATATGAGAAACTGCTTTGTGAAGTGTGGATTCAGCTCACAGAGTGAAACCTTTGTTTTGATTAGGCAGGTTGGAAACACTATTTTTGTAGAATCTGCTAAAGAACTTTTCTCAGCCCACTGAGGCCTATAGTAAAACACCAAATATCAAGCCATAAAAACAGAAAATATGCTATTTGTGAATCTGCTTTTTGAGGTGTGAATTCAGCTGAGAAAGTTAAACCTACCTTTGATTCAGCAGGTTAGAAACAATTTTTTGTGGAATCAACCAAGGGACATTTCACACCTCACTGAGACCTATAGTAAAATATCGAATATCTCACCAGAAAATTTAGAAAGAAGCTATCTGTGAAGCTGCTTTGTGATTTGTGGATCCACCTCACACAGTCAACCCTTTTATTTGATTCAGTAGTTGGAAACACTGTAGAATCTGTGAAGGGAGATTTTGAAGCCCACTGAGGCTTATAGTGAAGAACTGAATATTCAGTCACAAAAACTAGAGAGAAGCTATACATGAAATGGCTTTGTAATTTGTGGATTCATCTCAAAGAATTAAACCTTTCTTTTGATTCAGCAGTTTAAAACACTCTTTTGCAGAATCTCCAAAGGGACAATTTAGAGCCCACTGAGGCCTATAGTGAAAAACTGAATATCCCTTGATAAAAACTAGAAAGAAGCTATATGAGAAACTGCTTTGTGAAGTGTGGATTCAGCTCACAGAGTGAAACCTTTGTTTTGATTCAGCAGTTTAAAACACTCTTTTGCAGAATCTCCAAAGGGACAATTTAGAGCCCACTGAGGCCTATAGTGAAAAATTGAATATCCCAAAATAAAAAAAAGAAAGAAGCTATTTGTGAACCTGTTCTGTGACTTGTGCATGCATTTCACAGAGTTAAACCCTACTTTCGATTCAGTAGTTTGGAAACACTCTTTTTGTAGAATCTGCAAAGGGACATTTCTGAGCCCACTGAGGCCTACAGTGAAGAACTGAACATCCTGAAATAAAAACTAGAAAGAAGCGATCTGTGAAGCTGCTTTGTGATTTGTGGATCCACCTCACACAGTCAACCCTTTTATTTGATTCAGTAGTTTCAAAGCACTCTTTTTGTAGAATCTATGAAGAAACATTTCAGAGCCCCCTGAGGCCTTTAGTGAATAATCAAATATCCTGTGATAAAAACTAGAAAAAAGCTATCTGAGAAACTGCTTTACAATGTGTACAGTCAGCTCACACAATTAAACTTTTCTTTTGATTAAGCAGTTTGGAAACACTCTTTTTGTACAATCAGCAAAGGGAGATTTAGGAGTGCAGTGAGGCCTATGGTGAAAAAATGAGTATCCCGTGATAAAAACTAGAAAAATCCATCTGTGAAATTGCTTTGTGATGGCTGCATTCAGCTCACAGAGTTGAACCTTTCTTTTGATTCAGCAGCTTAGAAACAATTTTTTGTGGAATCAACCAAGGGACATTTCACACCTCACTGAGACCTATAGTAAAATATCGAATATCTCACCAGAAAATTTAGAAAGAAGCTATCTGTGAAGCTGCTTTGTGATTTGTGGATCCACCTCACACAGTCAACCCTTTTATTTGATTCAGTAGTTTCAAAGCACTCTTTTTGTAGAATCTATGAAGAAACATTTCAGAGCCCCCTGAGGCCTTTAGTGAATAACAAAATATCCTGTGATAAAAACTAGAAAAAAGCTATCTGAGAAACTGCTTTACGATGTGTACAGTCAGCTCACACAATTAAACTTTTCTTTTGATTAAGCAGTTTGGAAATACTCTTTTTGTACAATCAGCAAAGGGAGATTTAGGAGTGCAGTGAGGCCTATGGTGAAAAAATGAGTATCCCGTGATAAAAACTAGAAAAATCCATCTGTGAAATTGCTTTGTGATGGCTGCATTCAGCTCACAGAGTTGAACCTTTCTTTTGATTCCGCAGGTTGGAAACACTCTTTTTGTAGAATCTGTAAAGGGGCATTACAAAGCCCACTGAGGCCTATAGGGAAAACTCGAATATTCCACAATAAAAACTGGAAGAAAGGTATCTGTAAAACTGCTTTGTTATGTGTCAATTCACCTCACGGAATGAAACCTTTCTTTTGATTAAGCAGATTGGAAACATTCTTTTTGTAGAATTGGCAAAGCAACACTTCAAAGGTCATTGAGACTCATAGTGAAAAACTGAATATCCCTTGATAAAAACTAGCAAGAAGCATCTGTGAAACTGCCTTGTGATGTGTGCATTCAGCTCACAGGGTTAAACTTTTCTTTTGATTTGGGAATTTGAAAACACTCTTTTTGTAGGATCTCTGAAGCCACATTTTGGAGGTCATTTTGACCTATAGTGAAAAACCAAATATTTCTTGATACCAACTGGAAATAAGGTATATCTGAAACTGCTTTGTGATGTGTGGATTCACCTCACAGATTTAAACATTTCTTTTGATTCACCAGTTTGGAAACACTCTTTATGTAGAGTCTGTGAAGAGACATTTCCTAGCACAGTAAGGCCTATACTGAAACACTGAATATTCCTAGATAAAAACTAGAAAGAAGCTATCTGTAAAACTGCTTTGTAATATGTGAAAGCAGCTCACAGAGTTAAACTTTACTTTTGAATCAGCAGTTTGGAAACACTCTTTTTGTAGAATCTGTGAAGGGACATTTTGAGCACAGTGAGGCTTACAGTGAAAAACAAAATATCCAGCAATAAAAACTAGAAAGAAGCTCTCTGTCAAACTGCTTTCCTATTTGTCAATTCAGCTCAGAGTTAAAACTTACTTTTTATTAAGCATGTTGGAAACACTTGGTTTGTAGAATCTGTGAAAGGAGATTTTGAAGCCCACTGAGGCTTATAGTGAAGAACTGAATATTCAGTCACAAAAACTAGAGAGAAGCTATATGTGAAATGGCTTTGTAATTTGTGAATTCATCTCACAGAATTAAACCTTTCTTTTGATTCAGCAGGTTGGAAACACTATTTTTGTAGAATCTGCAAAGGGACATTTTTCATTCCACTGAGACTTACAGTAAAATATCGAATGTCCAGCCATAATAACAGGAAAGGTGCTATCTGTGAATCTGCTTTGTGAGGTGTGGCTTCAGCTGACAAAGTTCAACCTATCTTTTGATTCAGCAGGTTAGAAACACTTTTTTTGTAGAATCTGTGAAGTGACATTTCACATCTCACTGAGGCCTATAGTAAAAAGTCAAATATCCAGCCATAATAACAGAAAGAAGCTACCTGTGAAACTGCTTTGTGACGTATGTGTGATTCAGCTCAGACTTAAACCTTACTTTTTGTAAGATGTTTTGAAACACCTGCTTTGTGTACTGCAATGAAGGGACATTTTGTGGGTCACTGAGACTTATAGTGAAAAACCGAGTATCACACAATAAAAACTAGCAAAAAGCTAACTGTGAAACCGCTTTGTAATGTGTGGTTTTAGTTCAGAGAGTTAAACCTTTCTTTTGATTCAGCAGGTTGGAAACACTATTTTTGTAGAATCTGCAAAGGGACATTTTTCATTCCACTGAGACTTACAGTAAAATATCGAATGTCCAGCCATAATAACAGGAAAGGTGCTATCTGTGAATCTACTTTGTGAGGTGTGGCTTCAGCTGACAAAGTTAAACCTATCTTTTGATTCAGCAGGTTAGAAACACTTTTTTTGTAGAATCTGTGAAGTGACATTTCACACCTTACTGAGGCCTATAGTAAAAAGTCGAATATCCCACCGTAAAACCTAGAAAGACGCTACCTGTGATACTGCTTTGTGACATGTGTATTCTGCTCAGACTTAAACCTTACTTTTGGTTCAGTAGTTTTGAAACACTCTTTTTGTACAAACTGCAAAGGGACATTTTGGTGGACCTTGAGACTTATAGTGAAAAACCAAGTATCACACAATAAAAACTAGAAAAAAGCTATCTGTGAAACGGCTTTGTAATGTGTGGTTTTAGTTCAGAGAGATAAACCTTTCTCTTGATTCAGCAGGGTGGAAACACTATTTTTGTAGAATCTGCAAAGGGACATTTTTCATTCCACTGAGACTTACAGTAAAATATCGAATGTCCAGCCATAATAACAGGAAAGGTGCTACCTGTGAATCTGCTTTGTGAGATGTGGCTTCAGCTGACAAAGTTAAACCTATCTTTTGATTCAGCAGGTTAGAAACACTTTTTTTGTAGAATCTGTGAAGTGACATTTCACACCTCACTGAGGCCTATAGTAAAAAGTCGAATATCCCACTGTAAAACCTAGAAAGAAGCTACCTGTGATACTGCTTTGTGACGTGTGTATTCTGCTCAGACTTAAACCTTACTTTTGGTTCAGCGGTTTTGAAACACTCTTTTTGTACAAACTGCAAAGGGACATTTTGGTGGGCCTTGAGACTTATAGTGAAAAACCGAATATCACGCAATAAAAACTAGAAAAAAGCTATCTGTGAAACAGCTTTGTAATGTATGGTTTCAGCTCAGAGATTTAAACCTTTCTTTGGAATCAGCAGTTTGTAAACACTCTTTCTGTAGAATCTGCAGAGAGATATTTCAAGGAGCAGTAAGGCCTATAGTGAAAAACCAAGTACCCCGCAATACAAACTGAAAGAAGTTATGAAACTGCATTGCAATGTGTAAGTTCATCTCCAAGAGTGAAACCTTGCTTTTGATTCAGCAGCTCGGTAACATTCTTTTTGTAGAGTCTACGAGGAGCCATTTTGCAGCCCATTGAGGCCTATATTAAAAAAACGAATATGCCATAATGAAAACTAGAAAGTTGCTATCTGTTAAACCACTTTGCAAGGTGTGGATTCAAAAAGTTGAACTTTTCTTTTGATTCAGGATGTTGAAAACACTCTTTTTCTAGAATCTTTGAAGGAACATTTCAGAGCCCACTGATGCCTATATTGAAATACAGAATATCCCATGATAAAAACTAGAAAGGGCCGGGCGCGGTGGCTCACGCTTGTAATCCCAGCACTTTGGGAGGCCGAGGCGGGCGGATCACGAGGTCAGGAGATCGAGACCACGGTGAAACCCCGTCTCTACTAAAAATACAAAAAATTAGCCGGGCGTGGTGGCGGGCGCCTGTAGTCCCAGCTACTCGGAGAGGCTGAGGCAGGAGAATGGCGTGAACCCGGGAGGCGGAGCTTGCAGTGAGCCGAGATTGCGCCACTGCACTCCAGCCTGGGCAACAGAGCGAGACTCCGTCTCAAAAAAAAAAAAAAAAACTAGAAAGAAGCTATCTGAGAATATCCCATGATAAAAACTAGAAAGAACCACTTTGCAATGTGTGAATTCATCTTAAAGAACTAAACCTTTCCTTTGATTCAACATGTTGTAAACCCTCTTTGTGAAGAATCTATGAAGGGACAGTTCAGATCCCATTGAGGTCTATAGTGAAAAATGGAATGTCCTGTGAAAAAAAACTAGAAAGAATCTAACTGTAAAACCACTTTGGGATGTGTGGATTCATTTCATCGAGATAAACATTTCTTTTTTTCCAGCAGATTGAAACCACTCTATGTATAGAATTTACAAATGGACATTTCAGAGCTTTATGAGGCCTATAGTGAAATATGGAATATCCTGTGATAAAATCCATAAAGAAGCTATTTGTGAAACTGCTTTACATGTGTGGATTTAGCTCACAGAGTTGAACCTATATTTTGATTCAGCAGGGTGGAAACACTCTTTTTGTAGGATCAGTGGAAGAATACATTGGAGTCCCCTGAGGCCTATAGTGAAAAACCAAATATCCCACGATAAAAACTAGAAAGAAGCTATCTGTGAAACCGCTATGTGGTGTGTGGATTCAGCTCATAGAGTTAAACCTGTCTTTCAATTCAGCTGGTTGGAAACCCTCATTTTGTAGAATCAGTGAAGGGACATTACAAGGCCCAATGAGGCCTATAGTGAAAAACCCAATATTCCATGACAAAAACTAGAAACAAAGTTTCTGTTGAATTGTCTTATGATGTGTGTAGTTATTGCACAGAGTTAAAACTTACTTTTGATTCAACAGGTTGGAAACATTCTCTTTTTAGAATCTACAGTGGGATATTTGGAGCCCATTGAGGCCTATAGTGAAAAACTGAATATTCCAGGATAAAAACTAGAAACAAGATATCTGTAAAACTGCTTTGCTATGTGTGGATTCACCTTACAGAGTTAAAAAATTCTTTTGATTCTGCAAACACTCTTCTTGTGGAATGTACAAAGGATATTTCTGAGCCCATCAAGAACTACAGTGAAAAACAGAATATCACATGATAAAAACTAGAAACAAGCTCTCTGGGAAACCGCTTCGCAATGAGTGAGCTCATCTAACAGAGTTAAACCTTTCTTTGATTCAGCAGGTTGGAAATCCTTTTTTTTAGAATCTACTAAGGGACGGCTGGGCGCAGTGGCTCATGCCTGCAATTCCAGCACTTTGGGATGCTGAGGTGGGCAGATCACGAGGTCAGGAGATCGAGACCACCCTGGCTAACATGGTGAAACCCTGTCTCTACTAAAAATACAAAAAAAAATAGCCGGACTTGGTGGCGGGCACCTGTAGGTCCAGCTACTCAGGAGGCTGCGGCAGGAGAATGGCATGAACCCAGGCAGCAGAATGTGCAGTGAGCTGAGATCACCCACTGTACTCCAACCTGGGTGACAGAGTGAGACTCCATCTCAAAAAAAAAAAAAGTACTTTGGAGCCCATTGAAGTCTATAGTGAAAAATTGAATGTCCTGCAATAAGGACTAGCAAGCAGCTATCTGTGAAACCACTTTGTGATGTGTGGATTCATCTCACAGAGTTAAGCCTTTTTTTGATTCAGCCAGTTCAAAACACTCTTTTTGTAGAATCTGTGAAGGGACATTTCGGAGCCAATTGAGGCCTATAGTGAAAAACTGAATATCCCACTATACAAACTAGAACAAGCTATCTGTGAAACCACTATGTCATATTTGGATTTATTTCACAGAGTTAAACCTCTTTTTTGATTTGGCAGGTTGAAAACACTCTTTAAGTAGAATCTCTGAAGGACATATCGAAGCCCATTGAGGCCTATTTTGAAAAACTGAATATCCCACAATAAAAACTAGAAACAAGGGCAGGCACTGTGGGGGGAGGGTTAATCCCAGCACGTTATGAGGATAAGGCAGGCCAATCACCTGAGGTCAGGAGTTTGAGACCAGCCTGACCAACATGGAGAAACCCTGTCTCTACTAAAAATACAAATTGCTCTGGGCATTGTGGTGCATGTTTCTAATCTCAGCTATTCAGGAGGCTGAGGCAGGAGAATTGCTTAAACCCAGGAGGCAGAGCTTTCGGTGAGCAGAGATCACATCATTGCATTCCAACCTGGTCAACAAGGGCAAAACTCCGTCTCAAAAAAAAAATCTAGAAACAAGCTGTCTGTGAAACCTTTATGTGATGTTGGATTCATCTCACAGAGGTGGACCTTTCTTTTGATTCAGCAGGTTGGAAACCTCTTTTAGTAGAGCCTAAGAAGGGACATTTCAGAGCCCATGAAGTCTATTGGAAAAAAATGAATATCCCACGATAATAACGAGAAACAATCTACCTGTGAAACCTCATTGCAATGTGTGGATTCATACATTGAATCCACAGAGATAAATCTTTCTTCTGATTTAGCAGGTTAGGAACACTCTTTTTGTACAATATACAAAGGGACATTTCAGAGCCCATTAAGGCTTATAGTGAAAAACTGAATATCTGGAGATTAAAAAAAAAACACAGAAACAAACTATCAGTGAAGCCGCTTTGGGAGGTGTGGATTCATTTCACAGAGTTGAACTTTTCTTTTGATTCAGCAGGTTAGAAACTCACTTTTTTTTTAATCTATGAATGGACATTTTGGAACCCATTGAGGCCTATAGTGAAAAACCAAATATTCCATGACAGTAACTAGAAACAAGCTATCTGTGAAGTCGCTTTGCCGTGTGTTCATTCATCTCACAGAGGTAAACCTTTCTTTTGATTCAGCAGTTTGGAAACACTATTTATGTAGAATCCACAAAGGGACATTATGGAGCCCATTAAGGCCGATAGGGAAAAACCTAGTATCCCACAATAAAAACAAGAAACAAGGTATCTATGAAACCACCTAATAATGTGTGGATTCATCTCACAGAAGTAAACCTTTCCCTTGATTCAGAAGGTTGGAAAAATTATTTTTGTAGAATCTACAAAGGGACATTTCAGAGCCCATTAAGGCCTATAGGGAAAAACAGAATTTCCCATGATAAAAAAATATAAACAAAGTATCTATGAAACTGCTTTGTGATGTGTGGATTCATCTCACAGAGTTAAATCTTTCTTTTGATTCAGCAGCTTGGAAACACTCTTTTTGTAGAATCTATGAAGGGACATTTTGGAACCCATCGAGGCCTGTAGTGAAAAACCAAATATCCCACGATATTAGTCTGATGGGCTTCCCTTTGTGGGTGACCTAACTTTTCTCTCTGGCTGTCTTTAACATTTTTTTCTTAATTTTAACCTTGGTGACTCTGACGATTATGTGTATTTCTCAGGATTGCTCTTCTGGAGGAGTATCTCTGTGGTGTTCTCTGTATTTCCTGAATTTGAAGGTTGGCCTGTCTTGCTAGGTTGGGGAAGTTCTCCTGGGTAATATAATGAACAGTGTTTTCCAGCTTGGTTCCATTCTCCCTGTCACTTTTAGGTAACCAATCAAATGTTGATTTGGTGTTTTCACATAGTCCCATATTTCCTGGTGGCTTTGTTCTTTCCTTTTAAGTCTTCTTGCTATAATTTTGTCTTCTTGCTTTATTTCATTAAGTTGATTTTCAAGCTCTGATTTTTTTCCACTTGATTTATTCAGCTATTGATACTTGTGTATGCTTCACAAAATTCTCGTGCTTTGTTTTTCAGCTCCATCAGGTCATTTATGTTCTTCTCTAAACTGGCTATTCTAATTATCAATTTATCTAACCTTTTTTCATGGTTCTTAGATTCCTTGCATTGGGTTAGAACATGATTTTTTAGCTCAGAGGAGTTTGTTATTACCCACCTTCTGAAGCCTACTTCTGTCAATTCATCAAACTCATTCTCCATCCAGTTTTGTTCCCTTCCTGGTGAATTGTGATTTTTTTTTCTGAAATGGAGCCTCTCTGTGTCACACAGGCTGTAGTGCAGTGGTGTAATCTTGGCTCACTGCAACCTCTGCTGCCCAGGTTCAAGCAATTCTCCTACCTCAGCTTCCCAAGTAGCTGGGATTACAGGTGCATGCCACCATGCCCATGTAATTTATTGTATTTTTAGTAGAAACTGGGTTTCTCCATGCTGGCCAGGCTGCTCTCAAACGCCTGACCTCGTGTTCCACTCACATTAGCCTCCCAAAGTGCTGGGATCACAGGCCTGGACCACCGCCCCGGCCTATATTTTTTATATATGAGCAAAGAACAATCAGACTCAGTCGTCAGTGTGGCAACTTTCTAGG